>JAVQJD010073938.1:0-41377 GCA_036023655.1 Nannoperca australis | reverse complement strand
GCTTTATTGAGTCAGCCGTCAGTCATCGGCTGACTCAAGAAAGCCACTCAGATAAAGGTTTTTCATGTGAAATGTGAGGCTGATTAAAAGTGCTAAATGTGCTGTTATAGAAGAAATTCCGTGTGGGGGCGGAGTTGCTGTGAAATGACGAGTGTTTCAAAGCCTGAATTTCAGTCAGGGGAATTAAATTCAAATAAATCCATCTTTGCAGGATCTGTAGCTGTAAGAAGTTATTTCTGTTGCAAAGGTGTGTGGTGTAGCTCACAGACAAAAACACGGGCATCCTGACTCAGTGTACTGCAACAACAAACAGTGCTGAGCTACTCTTTCTTAAGTCACATTGGCAGAATTTATGCAAGCCTTTGTTCAGGAATCAGAGGTCTTACATTGCATTGTGTGTGTAACAGACACCTATAATTGGAAATGAGAAAAAAATCGCATCCTGACTCATTCATCATCACGTTTCTCTCTCCAGAACAACTGGAAACCGTGTGTGTACCTGCGGGAGACAACGTGGCGGTGCACTGCCCACCGTCGAACTGGACAGACGCGACACTTTACCTCTTTAAGAACCAAGCAGTGATTAACAACATTTCATGCAGTTTTGAAAACAATACATCAAAATGTCAACCACTTCCCATCGGGGTGAACGTGCAACTGCAGAAAAACAAAAGAACTAAATCGTTCACTTTCACGCTCATTGGCGTGAATGCCAGTCACCATGGTATCTACAGATGTGTGGTCACACGTATGTTCCCTCCTCCATATAAAAAAGAACAAAGTGCGAGGATCCTGGTACTTGTAGAAGGTAAATATAACATGTGCTGAGGATCATTTTATGTATACATAGTCCAAAACACTGAATATGTTTTCTTCCAGGACACCAATGCAAAGACAAGAAAGACTGCAGGAATCCTAAAACGAGCACCGGTCAAAACAGTGTATTTCCCTGGATTTGGATTCCGCTGGCTCTTCTCAGCATCTACAGCGTAATTGTCACCACCATCGCCTCGGTCACCTGGGTAAGATACTCCTCGAACACATACTAACACCACATGAGGAAAAAGAGATTGAAACTTTGAAGCATCTATTTTGCAAGACATGATTGTAGTCAATCATGTTCATGCATGTGTTTGTTCCTTTTTCTTGGCCTGAAAATCGCCAGCCAAGTCTACAAAATACAAGAACATACAACAGTTGATTATAAGACTCTTATTTTCACCATCAACTGCTCGCTGTTGTTACTTAATTGATAACTGATGCAAACTCCCGCTCCCTCCTTTTTCTTGTGGTAGATGCAGTCTTGCAGTCGAAACTCAGTAGATTCACAAGTTCCACTAACTTAGCTTTGTTCTACTGATAAGGGAAGGCCAAACGATTTGTCTTGTAAGTTAAGACTATGCTCCTTTGTGTTTTTTAAATTGCTGACTGAAACAGGTAACGCTACATGGAACATAGTTTTTATGCTGAAAACCGTTTCTGTCTTGAATGGTTGGTGCAGCCCTTGCCGGCGTCCATGCGTCGCACTGTGCGTGAGACACAAGGCCGCCGCTCAGCAGTCTTCTCGTGTCTTACAGGCCAAGCTGAGGAAGACGGATTCCCAGAGCGACTACATAAACACCAAACCCAGAGCCCCCAGAGACCGCAGGAAGAAAAGAGGGATTCAAAACCCCATAATACCACGGCACTTCTGATTATCCGTGCATCACCTGAGCATTTGCACAGACGTCCCCGTTAGTTTAGACGTGTCCTTGCAGTAGCTCGCCTGAACAAGAACATTATTGTGTGTGAGGTTTAGTTTAGTTTATTGTTGTAAGTAGTAGTTGTTTCGTGTCTACACAGCAAAAGTAGCAGTTCTTTTTACAGTTGTGGCTGTATAAAACAATAACTTGTTACAGTTTGGTTTGCTTCCTTCCTGTTTCACACACACACACACACACAAATCTGTAGCAGGAACCTCTATCTTTGTGGTCGAAACAGAAGGTGGTGTCTGAATGAGGGGATTCAACCACATTCAAATGGGGTTCTTCAATTTGTAAATCTGGGTGACATCATGTGACCACAAACTCAAGCTGTTGCAGGTGCCCCCCAAAGATCACAATATACAGCGACTGATTAACATCACATGTTCCAGTTGGCACGATCTTATTTCTGAGAAATCCGGATGTGTTCTCGGAGAGTGACATCACAGACGTCGATGAGAACCAGAAATACAACCGGGAGAGCAGCACGTCAAACAATAACAACGTGCACGGCTTCCTGTCTTCCTCCCTCGACTTTATTTCCTCCCTTGTGTTTTCTGCAGATGTGGCTGCTTCAAAGGGATCTTTACCTTGCTCACCTTGCAGTTTCTGTACAGTTATTGCAAGCACACAGTGGTTTTATTGGTTTCACTCAGCAGCAAGGTCTTACTCATCAACTACCACAAGCATCAGCAAGATTAACATATTGTTTCTGTTAGCTTTTTAACCCGTTTTGGGCCTGACAGAAGCAACTAAACTCATGCTTAGAATAAACTGTTTTATTTCATGACAGGCTCACTTAAATATTTCAGACTTTTGCCTTCATCGTGGTGTGGCTTTTTAAATCTATAAAAAGAGATTCTACTATTGTTCAAGCTGTTATTTCCACGCTCACTGAAGGCCACTTTTGTAAAGACTGTCACAGAAAGATAAACGGCCCTTCATGTGGACCACAACTGGATTTAATCTATTTAAATACTTTAATACAGTTTATTTCTTCTTAGTTGTATACAAAGCTTTAATGTGTGTTCATGATGACTGCACAGGCTGAGGCTACTGAACCACGCGTGGCTCTTGGCATCCATCTCACGCCGACATCTGTCCTCAAGATCCAACTTGCTCCATTTTAGCTCGCGTGTCTGATCTGTGGTGTTCTGGAAAAATCCGTCCCCTGAGAAACTCCGTCCTCTTTTCCTCAGACACAGACTGCAGCTCCTGCTCCGTTACCTGGACAACAGGATTAGGATCATGTAAATATCTCGAGATGCACTCAACACGGATACTTCTTCCACCCATATAATTAGTTGTATATCATTTCAGTGAGCCAGTGTAATGGAGGAACACACTATTTAGAAATATACACTCATTTCTCAAAGAAACATGTGGCTGACGGCAGGTTTTATTAACTTCATTTAACTTGAACTTTTTTTACCCCTTCTGGACATGAGGGTTTTTGTAACACAACTTAGCTTTTTAAACAGAAATCTTATCATAACACTTTGTAAAGTGTCAGTAACTACTGGATCCTTAGAAGATACAAACAAACTTGATCATCTCGGAGTCTCACCAAGACGGGGTCGTATCCCAGGAGCTTTAGATGGCGAGTCTTGACAGCCAGCCGGCCGCGGGGGTTGGACGTACCGTAGCAGAAACCAGAGTGTGGTGCGCAAATTACTGCAATTCTAGGACATCAAGACAAGGGTTTCTCAGCCTTAAAAAAGGTCAGAATTTGAATGTAGGTACAGGTATGACAGGATAAAAGTGGAGGTTCGGTTAGAAGAACATCGCTGGGAGGAAAAAATGTGAAACCTGAAAAACAGAGCAGATTGTGGCTTTCTTTTCACTGAGACAAGGCTGTGCTCGCAGCACTTCTTACTGAACTACGGATGTTTGCTCAGTAGGTTTATTATAATTTGGGAGTTTACATTTTTGTCAGTAACTGTACTGCATTTTAATTCATCTTTGAAATTCATTTAAGTTCTTCAATACATTGTACATCATCACAATCATTTGGCAGACTCAAGCTGAATTACTGTTTTATTAATATAAAACAGAACAATTGCAGATTACATGAGTACTGCTCAGTAATGAGAAAGACCAATATAAACATGTTATATGAAATTAAATCACTACTTAGAGTTAAAGCAAAGTGACTGAAAGCTATGCTTGATTTTCTCAAACTTTTAAATTAGTTTAAACTCTATCGCATCTGTAATCATTGTGGTGTTAAATCCAACAAGCAGCTGTATTTTATAATAAAATGTACGTGTCTTAGGTCGCAATAAGCAGCTCACAGTCTGCAGGGCTTAACGTCCTTATTTAATAAGAGTTTCTTTTTTGCTGAGATTGTGATTTGCTCCGTTTCCTCTCAGCACCTGCCCTCTTTGGTCTGGATGTGCGTGCACACTGCCTGTAGGTCGAGATGCACACTACTCTGTATGCACTTTGTTGCATGCAACGTTGTGGAATCAGATGTTTGATGGTGTGCGTCAGTGCCCGACACTGGCAGAACATACACGGCAAACATACTCTCCACCTGCTTCCACGTCAGCACTTCACCAAACATGAGATATGCACATTAGATGGAACTAAAATAAGCGTGAGGAAAATACCACAGCAGATTTGTCTGCTGATGTGATCGGCTGCGGCCTTACCTTTGACTGCTCTCTGCTGGAGAACACGCTCCTCCTGCAGAACTACTCGCTTCAGTCACACAGCTTTGGTTTGGCAGAGGTTTGGTTATCACAGCGTCTGACAGTCAACACACACACAAACACAGGCGCTGGTTAGCATCACAGTTTCAAAATCATCATTCTATAACGGGAACAGAACGTGATTAGCCTGCCTGGGTTTACCTATGAGGTAATAGTCCTCCACCAGCACCATTTCCTGTAGCTTTGTGTCTGCCTGGTCTCCCAACACACTCTGCAGGCCCTGTGAGAGCCACAGGTTGACTGATGGACTGTTGGGGGCGGGGTCTCCCAGGAGAGACGGGGGGACAGTGAGGGGCAGAGGGAGCGGAGGACGGTCAAGACGGAGGCACAAGTTCACCGTCTGAAACATTCTCTCCTGGCTCTGGAGAAACCTGGGTCCTGAAGAGAGAGAGGACGTTCAGACGGATGACATTCACAAAGAGGGAAATAAAAGATAAAGAGAAGTGGCAGACAAAGAAAATAGAGGAAAAGAGGAGAAGAAGAAGTCACAAGGCAGAAAAAGACTGTCCAGCCTGTGCATGTGTGAGTGACTGTTATACCTGTAGTGTTAAACTGTTCCAGCGTGCTGCTTTGCAGGAGTTGCTCCAGTAGTGCAGTGGGGAAGTGGCCCAGTAGACACAGACAGTACACAGTCTTTAACAACACAAACCCGGACATGTTGGGCAGATAGGAGTCCAGAGCCCGGCAGAGACTGTCCAGGAACCTGGAACAGCAAGAGGACAAAAACATCAAGGCTGAAGTTCTGCAAAATCTGCTCATTGAAGACAGTAATAAGTAGCAGCAGGCTTAAAAACAACAGATGACATCTTTATAGAGTTTATAGAGCTGTACACAAACTTGTGCATGAAGGGCATGTGTAACATTTGAAAGACGGAGACGTGAGTGACGTACTGTTGTCTTTGGTGCTGCAGATCATAGTTAAGAGAAGAGTACACCTTGAGGACACAGAGGAGGTCTTGAAGTGTCAGAGCGTCTGCATTGGCGATCACCTTCTCTGCAAACGCCTCCATTAAGGCCGTGGGACAGAAGACGAGGTTGTCCATGACGGACAGGAAGAGGACCAACTGAACAGAGACATCGTCTGCAGCATTAACAACATTTTACATTTCACAAACAGGGTTAGAATCCGTTGTCTGTGGCAGCACCTGTTTGTTGGTCCAGATGTCGATCACAGAGGCGATGTAGTCTGAAATGTCAGTGAGCAGATCGAAGTCTCTGTAGAGCAGCTCCCTGCAGGACTGCAGGACTGTATACAATCTGTTGAAGGGGATTCCATGGAGGTTCTCTACCAAACAAGACACATCAAATACAAGTCTTTATATAATGTTTCAGACTCCAGCTGGTTCTGTGCTGAGAACTCTGCAAAATATACTTTCCAATTTCCCATCATTATTCCTTCCTTCTTCAAAGTGATTAACAGTTTTACCTCTGATCCTCTTACTGCAGACGTCCAGCAGTGGTTTGGAGTAGAAGCCCATGGTGGCCATAGTGGCGATCATGTACTGGGTGTTGGGAAGGGTGAACTGGTCTGTCATGGATAAAGCCTTTTGCTGGAGGAAGCAGTGTACAGAAGAAGTGTCAGTGTGAAATGGATTCAGCTACAGGGGACACATAGAGGTCATTTCAAGTTCAAACGAAACTAAACGTTACAACGAGAAAGCAGATATCAAGCAAGAAGAAAGCACTGCTGAGGGGTCACCACAGGGTTTTAGACGTGAGGTTGACTGACAATCAGAAACAATCACATGGCTGTGACACCAAATATGGGCAAAATCAAGCCCCACAAACCAACCTCTAGTTTCCGTTTGAGGTTCAGTGGAGCATCTTTCCCCAACAGACGCATCATGGTCTGGAGAGGTATTACATTCTTGATCCCGGGAAGACGGGCCTCAACTACCAGCCTAGGACACAACCACAATAAACCATAAATGGAAATTGATCTGAAAAAAAGTGGTAAAAATCTATATAGTCATTTCTACACCAATTCTAAAATACTGATGTGTGTATTTTTGGCTAAGTCATATGAATCATTTGAAAGTCCTGACCTCATGCCCTCCTTAAGTGCAGCGACGTTGGGGCTGACCTCCATATGTTCCAGACAAGACGCCAAGATGGACAGGCCCCTCTCATCGAAGTCATTCAGTTTCTCCTGTAAGTGGACAGTAAGGCGTATTTGGATGAATGAAACAACTAAAACGTTACAACTGAGAAAACGTCTTTGCCTGATGACAATGTTTCACTGCCTACCTGGCAGGTTCGGAGGAAGGTCTGGACCACGCGGCTACGCTGGGGCACACCCAGCTTGACCATACCTATGAGAGAATAAGCCACGTCCAAACTGCGCATGTGGCCCACACTCTTCATGGCCTTTTGCAGTAGTCTGTCAAAGGCAGGGTGCTCGAACATCAGCTGCAGCTCATAGCGCAGCTGCTCATCTGACATCTTCTTTGTGGTGGACCACATGTGGGTCAGGCAGTTGCTGACCTGTCGGGTTGTGGGGGAGTACTGACAGGTGAGGTCTAACACGTCTGATGGGGAGCCACAATGCCGCAGGTGCTCCAAGAAAGGGGAGCCCCTCTGTTTCTGTGTTGAGGCCAACTCGTCAGAATGAATCTCTGCTAGTGGAGAAGAGACATGCTCCTTCTCTTCCAAGTCCTCACTGTGAACCCTATCCTGTGAGTAAAACCTCACTGAACTTACAAGACTTCTAGCCAGGCGTGCCGGGCTTTGCCTTGTGCCCCACATGCGCGCTAACTGTTGACCTGGAAAAGAAGCGTCTTTGATTGGTGCGGTCACTGGGAAACTGCGCTGTTGCCAGAGAGGCCTGCGGCTACAAAAGCGCAGGCCCCATCTCACGACCTCCTCTGTCATCCACACAGACATTAATATCTAATAACGCAAAAAGGTGAAAGTGGAAATTGGACACTTAAGTTCAGCGCTGCCCCTAAGAGGAGCAAATAGCTACTGACAACAAATACGTCCAGTATTTATTTAATTGTGTTGATGTAATCAAGGGAATAACTATTACTTAATTACCGTTATGTTAATTATTATCCAACAGTCTCCACTTTACATTCTTGGCCACACAAGGTTAACTAATTATACAATTAGTTAGTACAACTGACGTCTTTACTATGACTATCCTGCCAACAAGGTCAACAGACCTCTTCCATCAGGCTGTCAAAACGCTGGCTAGCTTACATTAGCTAAGGTTAGCTTAGTGACGCCCCCTACCTTATTGCTCTAACTGCGGAAACATACAAACAATTATCCAAGTAACACATGGCACTTCCTGGACCGTGTGATATTTGTCAGAAAACGTTGTTTAGCGAAGAGACACAGAGCTACATTACAGTTGAAAAATAAAAAAATAGATAGTTCAATGTTAGCTAGCATTCACACACGCTGCTCTGCTTCCCGATGTGTGCGCTGCCATATTAAGTCCCCATGTCAACTTGGTATATCCCCTTACTGTCAAAATATAATAATATAATAAACGGTGTTTATTGTGAATACAAAATGTCTCAAGTATAACATTTATTAAGGTTAATAAAACCAACATGTGACATTTTTAAATCATTCATCTCACAGTCGTCGTAACACGTCCTGATCTTTTTTTATTTGTGTTGGTTCCTACTCGGACTCAAATAAGCGCAACATTCACAGTTTCCTAGCAACCAACGCCACCCGGATAGAATGGCAAAATTTGTGCTTGCTGGTAAGGTTTGATTTTACTTTGATCTTCTAGCATTTACCTGTAATTATATCAAAATGTCGATTTCTACAATTTTAACGTTAACAGGCAAAACGGACTGCCCCCATTACGCCAAAGCGGAACTATTAGCAGACAGTTTGCAGCGTTCCCTGCCTAACTTCAGGATCCACAAGATATCCATCCTCCCAGATAAATGGAAGGTCATGTTCTCAAATGATTTATTATATTCCTCGTGTTACATATTTGTCACCTCGATCTGACCTCTCACTGGTCTCTGATAGGAATGGCTGGAGGACACGTGCAAAAGAAATGGCTGGAAACACAAGCAGTCCCCTTTGGTTTGGAGGGAACTGGTGGTCCAAGGGGGAAAAGGGATGCTCTTAGGGGGCTTCAGTGACTTCCTAGAGCATTGTCAGGTAACCATAGATTAAGTTTTCTTAATTTAACTCA
This sequence comes from Nannoperca australis, assembly GCA_036023655.1. Lineage (NCBI taxonomy): Eukaryota > Metazoa > Chordata > Actinopteri > Centrarchiformes > Percichthyidae > Nannoperca > Nannoperca australis. Next base: position 32,756 of record JAVQJD010073938.1, on the reverse strand, counting down.
AACTTTCAAATCTGCCAATGTCTTTAATCAGTATTTGTGTAGGACTACTATAGCATCACATCAGACATGCCTACAAACATAATGCTGAGTGTTGCAGCAGAGAATCTGGAAACCAAGATGAACCTTATTGTAGAAGAGCAGCATTGTGCCAGTCTTATCAAACCCCTTCACATATGGATCAGCAGGTGGGTTAGTCTGAAAATCTCAAAAACAATGAAACATGTTGTTTTTTTACCTCTGAGAAACTTGTGGAAATGCATTTTCCACACCCTTCCAGTGCTCTCAGTCCGACCTGCCACTTCCTGATCCCCAATCTGCTCTCTGCTGAGGTGTTCCCCCACGCTTCTGCCATCAGCCTCCACCTACTGGACCTGGAGGGGAACGAGGAGGAACTCCAGTGGCTGAGGGTGGAGACGGAGGACCTGGCACTCCGTCTGCTCCATCAAGTATAGTATTTTTAGGAATCTTTTTACTATATCAGAAGGGAAATAAAGGACTCTAACTATATTTATCCACAGGTGACCATTCACACAGATCTGGAACAGGTCTTCCAAGAAGCAGATGTCATTCTACTGCTGGACGAGTGGTGGTCTGATGATACAGAGAGTGACAATAAGGAGGAAAAGAAGAAGAAAAAGGTCCAGGGAATCTCGGACAGGTACAGGGAGTACGGACAACTGATCGATACAACGGCCAACAAGGAAGTGAAGGTGATTGTGTCTGGTGACTCTTTTGTCAACCTGAGATGCTCACTTCTTTTGGACAACGCACGCTCCATTGACAGCCACCAGTTTGTCACCGTGGCAACTCAGCTGGAGAATGAAGCCAGGGCCATTGTTGCAAAGATGCTGAAAGTCAGGACTTCAGGTAGCTTCTGTAAATCCTCTCCCTCGGTTTGCTTTGTAGCAAGATTCATAATAATTCAAAACCCTCTTCTGCTCTAGATGTTGAAAACGTGATTGTGTGGGGAAACCTCAGTGGTAGTTTCTACATTGACCTGCAGAGGGCGAAGGTTTTCAACTATAGTGGAGTGATCAAGGGACCTGCTTTCTTTTCCCAACCAGTCCAAAAGATTCTCCATGAAAGGTTTGTCACGCTAACAACCAGGATGTCTATAAGTACCTCTTCAGACTCCTGGTACTAGAGTCACCCAGGCACTTCTGCAGGCTAAACAAAGTGTGATGAGATCTGGTCTACCATCAAATTACAAAACTGCCTACCAAACTACAGTGACTACAGTCTGTGCCAGTGTTGATTGCCCAGTATATCTGACCCAACATATCAGACTGCTCTGATTAAAACCATCCTGTAGCAGGATATGCCAAAAAGCCAATAAACTTCTCATCTCTTCCAGGAAATGGTTAGAGCCAGACTTCCAAGAGTTGGTATGTTGTCAGCGGGCAGCTGTGGCTTCAAAGACCCGCCGTGCAGCTGCCATGTCAGCCGCCAATGGGATCCTCACTGTCCTAAAGGCTTGGAATGGCATTTGTAGTCCAGATGAGGTCTTCTCTTTGGGTGTATTTTGCCCAGGTGAATTGTTGTAATTTAACATTTTAAATTAGGTATATCAAAAACAAATTTAGTTCACTTGATTTGGACCGATCTAGTAAGCATTGAAATGTAATTGCTTTTAGGCTTCTACAATCTCCCAGATGACATCGTCCTCTCAGTTCCAGTAACCTTCGCAGGCGGTAAATGGTCCGTGCTGTTTGATGTAACCGTTGGAGATGAGTTGAAGGAGAGACTCCAGTTTTCTGCGAGTGAACTCAGGCAGGTATGTCAAGCAACAAAAGCAACCAGGGATGTTTTCATGTCATGACGTCTTAAACATATAGTGTTTTAAAAAATGCTTCTAAAAAGCTGCTGACAGAGGTTTTATTTCTTCCCAGGAAAAACAACTTGGATCAGAAAATTGTCCGACTGTTATGAATAAAGAAAACAGTTGATGGACATTAAAAAAAGTCAAAGGCAGAAGTTGGTGAAAAATCAAGGAAATCAAAGGAAATAATCCAGATAAATTGCAGTTTGTTTCAGTTTGTTCTTTTATTCTCTTACTTGTGGAGTTGCAGTTTTATTTTATCAGTTTAATGACAATAAATATTTTCCGCTTTATGAAACTTGTCCATTAGCCGTTATATTTTTAGATGTAAAAGATCAAACTGAGTACTTTATGGAAAAAGGAGAAATTAGAAAATATATTCCTTTTTTTAAAATTGTACAGTTCAGTAAGTGCCTTTTTTATAGTTCAAGAAGCAATCTTTGAAGCATATCACACACTACTAACATACACAAACTAGTCTGTTAATATCCTTCTCACAATCTGCTGCGGTCCTTTGCCACCCATTTCCATGTACAGCTGGGTAGACTTAAAAATGAGGACACATCAAAACTTGTAGACCCCACGTTGGTAATTAAATATTAAACTAACTGAATTTAATGGGCTCTTTTAACCTGAAACATTCAAATTGAATTTTTTCCTCACAAATTGTGCACTACTTTGTCAGCTGACAAGGAGAACTTAAACAGAGTGCTGTTTTTACATGCAGAATATACACATTCTTTTTTTGTAGTTTTTTTTTTTGCATTTCTACACTATACACAAGGAGGCATTGACTGAAAAAAGGAAAGGTTAGTACAAATACAATGCACTACGACAAGTCGGGAAATGGACACATACTCTGCAATGCTATATTCAATTTGTACATCCCACCCCTGAGATTTAGATGCTGAGTGGTTTACAAAAGCAAAACTGGCCTCTTTATACAGTCGAGAAGTGCTAAATTTCTTTTTGTCAAGTCAAACATTTTCCACAAATCTGCAGCAACGGCCAGATACATAATGTCTAATTAAACTATTATGTCCCCCCAAAACCAGAAAAGATAACTGCTCTAGTAAAAGTAACACTCTTTTCAAAAGTGGCCTCAAATATTGATCGTGGTAAATTCATGCATGAAGCATGGCATGCATGGACCTGTGGTGGCACAAAGGAGCTTATTTGGTAGATATACACATCCCAGTGATGACTATACATACAAATATTTGGGTCCCGACGGGCCTATCTCACAAGAAGCTGTGTCTTTCAACAAATTCAGTTACATATGGATATGAAATTAAATTCTATTCACAAATATTCATAAAAATGAGGCATCAATCACAGAGAGGAGATCCAGTAACATTTCTTTTATCTTGCCACATCAAAGTTACTCACTGTGTATGGGTAAAGACTAGTCAACATCCAAAAATGTCAAAGATTAGGTTTTCATTTCCAGGCAACAAGTGAAAGATCACTAATGACTGAATGCTTCTGTCAAAACTGTAACCTTGGAGACCTTGAGGATAAGGATAAAGTGAAGGATAATACAATTGCTTTACTAAGTATAACTCTGAGAATACACAACTACCCGTTTCAAACCTGGACGTCTATGCTGTCATTAAAACAATTCTCATACAATCATTATGGGCAACTGAAGGGATTAAATTTTCTTTTAAACGCCTCCTCAGCTCAACAATAAGGTTTTGTGGACTGACCGTTAAATTAAATAATTTATAGCATATATTAATAGTTGTATAATCCAACATGTCAACTCTTCATAACACCATCTTGATAAACATCTGCTTCAGAACAAAAACAAGGTGGAAGAGTTAAGCTCTTAGCCAAGTAGAAAATAAAGGCATCATTATTGTGACACGAGCCTGAACGGGCAGGTTTTTGACTACGCAGTAAGAAATTTGCCTGCTAATTTCAATGCTAGCTGACAGACACAACATGATGCTATCGAGCCAGCAGGCGGGAAAACACTACTGCAGATGCATTGTTAATGACTTCTGTTATAGTTTAGGTTTTTACGTGCCCAGATCAAAGCTGTGTCATTATGAACGCCACTTGAGGAGCTGGTGATACTGATAATGTGATGGTCCTGGACTAGAAACAGACCCTTGTAATGAGCAGAACGCACCGAGTAATCTCACCAACCAACCGTTTTACACGCCACTCTTTGATACATGTGTTGTATATAGCAGTATGTATGGATATAATGTAGTTCTAACGGACAAATAAAAACAAACAGTTGGAGGTGGGGGCAGGGAGAAGCAACAGGGAAGCTATGACTGTGGATGATGCTGAGGAGATGGAGGTGTCTCTGGAGCGTCTGAGGCTCCTCCTACCACCTGTCTGTCAGAGCTGAGGTCCAGCCCCTCATCCAACTGCTCCAGTTCACTTTGGTCCAGAAGCTCAAAGTCCTCTTCCTCGGTCGCAACTAGTGTGTCGTCAGGCATCTCCTTGCCGGCGCCGCTTTCTGTCGTGATCGCCTCGTCCAGGTCCTCGTCGGGCTCCATCGCCCCTATTGTAGCAACTGTAGTGTTAGCAGCGGGGTCGGTGGGATGGGTGGAGGTCTCCAGAGCGCCTGGTGGGGTTTCAGTGCGAAGGAACTCAGCCAGGGCGGGCTCCTCGCTGGCCTCACTGGACCGCAGCAGAGCTGACAGAGTGTTCTGCACCACAGTGGAGATGGCTGTGCTCACTATCTCCTCGCTCAAGGCCTCCAAGGACAGCTGTGCACCCTGGGTAACTGCAGCTTCCTTCTCCTCTGCCTCCTGCCTACCCGCTTCCTCCCCTGTGACTGACACAGGCACCGTGGCCTCCTCACCGCCAGGTGGACGTCCATGTCCGTTGAAGTGCGTGTTCACAAAGTGGAGCGGAGATGCTAGGTGCTGGATGAGGAGGCTGGTGGGGCTCAACTGCTCCACCTCTGATTGAGCACCAGCCTGGGCCGCACCACCCTGGCCGGGACCTCGCAGAGGGAAGTGGAGCAGGTTGTGCTCGATGGAGGGGAACTCCTCAACTGAGGGGAACTCAGAAAGATCCCGCAGGTAGGACTCCTCTGGGTCGCTGTGTAAACTCTGCTGGTCCAGGTCTGTGGTAGAGATGAGACAAACATCATTTACTAGCTTTCCTCCCGAGCAAAAAAAAAAAACTTGCGTAAAGGCATAAACTGAGGTGCGACGTTGATGTGATCATTTACCTTCAGAGACGTCAGTGAGTTGAGGAGTGGTGGCTCTGGACACTGAGAACCCTCCACTCTCCAAGATGGACGCTTCCTCATCCGACAGCTCGGAGTCTGTGATGGCCATCGCCAGAGCTGTGGTCTTCACATCCACCTGAGCAACACAACCACAGCGTTACGTCACTGCTAAAGCACTAATGTGTCGTCACTCTTTTCTTACTCGCGCTTAGTGGAGCCTTGAAAAAAAGAAAAGGGTGAATATAAGTGAGACTTTGGCATATTATGTGAATGTACACACGCAACAGTAGACCTGAGAGCAATAGTAATGCTGAGAATCATCATCATCATCAGAAATTTACATTGAAATTCTTAAGATGACATTGTGCGCTGCAGGTCTTAAATGATTCCACAGACAAAGCATTGTTACTTAATACCTGGTATTACATCAGAATGATCTGAATGGAAGTACTACGTGCTGCAGCTGGACTGATGGAATGTGGTACTACTTGTAATATATTCATTGAAGCTTCACCACGCTCAAACCCAGGCACAACACGCTCCTCCTCTGTTGATCTTATGCTCTCGTGCTTCACACACCATCCTAACAGTCTGATCTATGTGTGATGTGGGTTGAGCTTCCAGGTGTGTGTCCATACCGTCGGGGCGAAACAGGACAGCTCCTCCTCGCTCTCACTCTCTGTTTCAGCTCTTGGCTCGTCCCCCTCCTCAACCTCCTTCTTCACCTCTGTTAAAACACAAAACACCCCGGAGAAGTGACTGTAAGAGTGGATTCAAAGACAGAATAGCTCTCTGTTTATGCCATTCCTTTTGAATGAGCAACATCCTGTTACACTGGGAGACATGTGGTCTGGGAACAAATAGAACCAGTGGAACTGAATCACACTATCTTGATATTCAACACTGCTCTATTTACATAATTATGTCAGGTGTTATTACAGTGGCTGTTCTTTGTGTTGGGAGTGATTTGGCTCTGAGGTTGGGTATCAGTAAGAGGGAAAACAAAGGTGATCGACATCAATTCTTTGCGCACTTCCTCCTCGCATGCCAAAATCCTGTTTTAATATCTGCAGCCTCGAGGTGTCACAGTAGCACTCACTCCTCTTGTCGTGTTTGCGGTGCTCGGTATCCCCTTTCATGCTGTAGTCCAGTTTCATCAGGATTGGCTCCAAGCCCGTGTACATCCTCTGGATCAGTTCGTGGTACACCACCAACGGCCACAACAGCACGCTCAGGGCTGAACAGGAGCACAGACAAAACAATGAAGTTCATACTGCCCTTATTCTTCAAGTATCAAGATGCTGCAATTGAGCACTGTCTGCAAAAAATACTGATTTTGCAATGAGGATCACTTGATGTGATCTATGAATGAGGTATGAGGAGATACATTTTAATATTTGATGGAAAAACTTACTTCAAAATATTAAAATACCAGCATTACCTATTAGAAACACACCTCCAGAATTCTGGGCTTAGCACAACAGAGGTGACTCACCTATAATGTAGGAGATCATGATTCCTGGTACATAATGTCCGACCACGGCAAGAACAAAACAGCTGCTGCACATCATCACACAGAACTGGGAAACAGAACAAAGAAGAGAAATTAGGCTGCTACACCGTCAGGGGTTACAAGAGGAGGAAGTGAAAAAACGTGGCGTCCCCGCAGGTGCGTGGTGCGTTTGTGTCTGACAGAAGAGAATGTCTAGATGAGTTCTCGCAACTGCAGCACCTGCTGAGATCAGACAGTTTGCATCGTGCTTTGTAGAGTCCCATACTTATAATTACCTTTAAGGTCTGCAGGTAACCTGAAGATGAGCATCTCTACGTTATTTGTGGTTTATCCAGCCTTATTGTTAGCAATATTGACTTTCACATACAGAAGTATTTAGCTCAGTCTGCATTCAGTGACCTTATAATTGTGATTATTATAATTCTCTCATAAAGAGCTTCAGTCAGTGAAGTTCCTATTTGATTCAATTTGTCTTTATTTTCTGTAGATTGCACTGTTTAACCAAAACTACAAACATTTAGGGCGTCTGACATGTGTGACATAATTGCTGTACATTTTAAATGGGCGGAGTCAAAGTGCCGTACCTTGCCGTGGTTCTGGCGTTTGTACTGCAGCGTCTCCTGCAGGTACAGGCAGTAGGTCAGGTAGCTCTCCGCCAGGTGGTGGCTGAGCTCAGGAATACTGAGGAGACGTTGCTCCACACTCATCGCTTCACTGTATGCAACCAAGAATACACACACACACAAACAAACACAGAAAGAGAGTGACAAAATCAACACTTAAAGAATAGAAATCTAGACTTTAAGTACTTCAGGCGTAAAGGGAGGAAGTAGAGTAGGATTCCATGTTCATGTAATGACAGTGGAGGGAGGAGGACACACAGATTAACAAATACAATAGACTGCAGCAGCCTATAATGATATAGTGTGACATGTGAGGAAAATGTCATAAACAAAGACAAGACTTCACAATGAATTTAACAAATGCTCTTATTTTGAATTACTACAGGATATGAAGACATAAGAGCAATGTCTAAAGAAAGCTATAATTCAAATTATCTGTTTATCATGTACACATTACACACCTTTGTACAGGGGGAGCCTCTACAAGTTGAACTGCAGTAGGAGGAAAAAACACAATAAGCAGCAGATCATGAACAAAACAAAGTTTAGTAAACAATTCAAATGACTGGTTTTTCAGGATCACCATAGAACCTAAAGGGATGAAAAGATTATTTTACAATTTAGTTATTATGGTTTGTGCTTTTGAGCCTATTTTTTATAGTATCATGACTCTAAACAATTTGATATATCCACTGGAAACCAAACCCTCTAAAGGATGGTGCTAATGCAAGATGAAATACATCTTAAGCAGATAAACACACACAGTGTAAACACTGGCATAGGTGTAATAGTTCATCAGCTCTAACAGTACACATTTGTTTGGGCAATGAGCGACAAAGCCTAAGGATCAGATTCAAATTAGACAAAGGCCTGGGCTTACCAGTAATGGTGGGCAACTTGGGCTTCCATCTCTCCAGTAGCATAAGTCCCAGCAGGGAGACACTCAGCAGGAACAGAGGCCGCAGGGAGGTGGATGACAGGAGCCTGTGGAGAGACGTACATGATCAGCCTACCAATTGGTTTATGTTCAACACATATAAATATAATAAACATACATATAATGTCAGGAAAATCTAGAAATCGACTCATTAAATACATCTACATAGCACCTCTGTGAGTTGGCTGTCACGAACAGCTGGTTTAAAGGCCGGCCAGTCAGCATGACGAGTGTTTATTAGGATTAGCAGAACAAAAGATAACAGGAATAACAACTCAGAATAACTCTGGTTGTCTATTTTAACAGCACAATGTTGTTTTTCCTGATAGTGTTTAGTGCATGACGCCATATTTTCCGTGCTTAAAATTAAGTTTAGACTGGTTGCAAGCTACGTTAGCATTAGGCTACAGACGTGGGATTAGCTAACTTATCTTGACATTCACTCGGAATATCCTCGCTGACGTTAGCCAGCTAGCTAATGATGCTCAGTGCAACCTTATCGAGCTGTCACAACGCGTGGAAACGGGATTAAACGCGGACTCGACGGTTACCAGAATAATGTGTTGAGTGTCAGGGCGACACAGATGCTGTACAACGGCCTCTCCCAGACCAGCAGCCTCTGCACCCACAGCAGCAGGGGCTCATACTGCGATAGCCAGCCCTGAAGACGCTCCCGCAGGCGGACGAGCTCCGGGTTTGCGTCCCCGCAGCCCTGCTCCGATGTCCCTGCAGGGAACAGAGCCTCCAGGCCGACCGAAGACGAGGTAAAAGAGGGGCGTCTTCTTGCCTCCTCTTCGCTCGCCATGTTTCCCCCACTTTGTTATGTTGTTTGGGTGTCACGGGGTATTTGGAAGGATCACCGTCAAGTGTGACGGACTTTAAAAAAATAACGCTTCCGGTTGTGGCTTTCAAAATAAAACAGACCGGTTGTAGCTACAAGCATACAAAGTACCAAAGCTAAATATTTATTTGATAAATTAAATTAATCAAGTTTTTAAAAGTGAAATTACAATTATGGAACAACTGATACACAAAAAAGATTGTGGTTGTGACTTTGAAACAAAAACAATTATTATCGCGTAATGTACCAGTGAAGATGTTTTAGTAAAACATAACCTTATTTGAAGCATGCATTTGAATATATTCATGGTTAATTAAACAAAAGCTGGTAACAAAAAAACTGTGCTGTTCAAAGTTTACAGATTCTAAATACAATTATACAGTGCTTTTTTATTACAGAATACTTCGTATTTAATATAATGATTGCACATAATTTGATAAAAATGTGATTACAGAGATTTAATGCTAGGTGAGTTTATTGTACGTTAAAGGCAAACCTACTTCCGCCCTTATTCGTGATCATTAGTGGCAACTTGATGTAGCAATGACACAGATGGGCGGACGGATCGCAAGGCCCGTCACGGATGAGAAAAATCATATAGTCACGTGTTTCCTTGTTTACTGTATAGAGAGAATGGGGTTAAAGCCCAAGTGTACCACCGTGTGGTTAAGGATACTGCTGCACGCATGAAGTGTTGCATAAGCTCCCAACGCGTGTGCTACAACTGCTGCAGCAACTATCACTGAGAATCTATAGCCTATACATTTTAATAGGACTAATAGCCTATGCATGTTTCATTTTTAGTTTTATTTTGTCAGCACACTTCAACCACCCCCTTACTGTATTTCTCCAGGAAATGTACATCGAAAAGACCACACACCAGCAAGGTTTAATACAAATGTGTAATACAGAAATATACAGTTTTGAGTAAACATATATTGATCAATTTGATCAAATGCAGCCAATATGGACATTGTGCTGGAGACCTACAGAGATCCATTGCAGGATCAAACAGCACACAGATCAGAGGAGACATCTGAATGTCAACAGCAGCACAGCCAGGGATGTTATCTTCCTCTTGAGATCTCTCAAGTCACAAGATGACTCCTGAAACATAAACAAAAAGCTACTATCATTCTACTCGACTTCCATGAGCATCCTCACAAAATGTGGAGGATCTGTGCTTGCAAAGCATCAGTCAAGCAGCCGGGGTTGTGTGAGTGAGAGCACGTGCACGTCTGTCTGTTCGTGTGTCATTTGCACATAACAATGGATTGAATGTGAATGCAGCATAAGGTTGTTGTTTTATTTGCGCAGAGAAACACATGATAAGCTGACGTGTGGGGTCAAGGCCTCTGGGTGGGTGGGAGGGAGCTGTTGTGAGTGGGATGGGCTCCAGAGCCTACCTGGCTGGGTACAATGGCCAGGACTCAAGCCCACACAGATGGTAAAGGAGGGGAGAGGATCTGTCCCCTGGTTCTAGGACAAAAGGGCGTCAATACCTGCAGGGCTTAAGACCATGGCCTGCAGCAGGTCAGACAGAGAGATGATGCCCTTCACCACGTTAGCACTGTCCACCAGGACCAGCCGATGGACCTAACGCAAATGGAAATGATTAAAATGTTCACTTGTATTCCCCAACTTTATCATTTGATAGGAAATGTTTGCACTCTTGGAAGAAGATATCTACCTCAGCATTGACTATACGGTCTATAATGGTTTCCAATGTTTCATACGGATAGCACTTGATTACCCCCTCAACAAAACACACGCGTCTGCGAATGGCCTCCTGCATAGTCATGTCCAGATTGTTGTAAGTCTTCTGGGCCGCTAGATTCTACCATGGAACAAACACAGACACCCCAGTGTCAGCAAAAACTGCATGAGTCTGATTTTCAATATGTTGAATTCAATCATGTTTCTCTACAGTACTTACAATCACATCAAATCTTGAGTAGAGGGCCACCACTTTGCCTGAGGAAAAAAGTATAGGATGCAGTAACATTTATGATACTGCTTTATAATGTCAAAAAATGGAAGTATCATTTTTAAAGAATACCTTGTTCGTCCACCACAGGGAGTGCAGACACCCGCCTCTCCACAAAAATGGAGAGGGCGTAGTGAAGCGTTGCTGTTTGCTGAACAGTAGCAATGTTTCTGAAAGTTCCAATCCCAAGCTCCTGGATCTGCCTTCGAATGAATGCAGGCTTGGGAACTTTTTTCCCCTGAAAACATCCAGACAGCAGAAGAACACTGACGCCACAGAGTCCTCTTTTCATGGCAGGGTTGTGGCAAACATAAACATCAGGTCCAAATGAAAGTTATCCACATGCAAAACATCCGAGTTAAAGCTTGCTCACAAATATATGGAGGAACTTGAGGATTCTTTTGTGGGTCAGGATGTGCAAGACATTTCCAGACTCCGGGTCGATGACTGGCAGCCTGTGGATCTTATTTTTTAGTAAGGAGTAGATGGCATCAAAGAGGCTGAGAGGAAAGAGTTGAAGAGACAACAGAGGAATTAACTGCATTGCGTGATAGAAAATGACATCTGAGAGTGTTGTGTGCACTCACCTGGCTTCAGGAGAAATACTGATGAGGAAGTGATGGGAAGGCTGTGAGCAGACGTCTAGACACAAGAAGAGAGAGAGCTCAAATGGATACCCACAGAGATGAACAGGCAGATAACATCATTGATCTATGTGGGTTATTTACTTTGAAATGAATCACCTCTCCATGTCTCAATCTTGTGGCTCTCCAGCTCATACATTTGAACCTTAAGAGGGAAACCCCAATTGCAAGTAATGAGTCAATAATTACACACAATTACACACAAATCAAATATTGCAACTGTGCAGAACCTTTTGTTTCACACTGCGTTGTACTGCCAGCCAGCAAGTAGCTCAGGTCTCAAATATTCTAGCTGAAAAACACTGCTTTACGACTTATGATAAAAGGAAGAGGAGTCAAATAATGATCTGTGATATCCACGCTGTCTTTACATTGTGGGAAAACTAACTCCACAGAAATGAATAGAGCTTAAATGGCTTCAAACCATAGTGTATTTGTGCTCACCATAGGGGACTTGTAATAGCAGTGGAGGATGTTGATGAAATCTGTAATAGTCAGCATACCTGTGAGAAAAATTTTCCCATTATTATAATTCATGGTGATCCGATTCTTCACTCTGGATATGCTGTTAATCCCTTGTCTTACCCACAAATCTCTGTAACTTGCTGTCCCATAATGGCGCAGCCCTCAAGCCATTTGCCACCAGTGCAAAAAAGGCCTTTTCCACCTTTGGATGTAATACATTCACACAGAGTGAGGATTTACAGGCTGATTCAAGCTTCTGTGTACTGCAGTATGAGGTAATATGAAGTAGGCTTGTGTTAATGTTCCCACTGAAGTGCTGCAGTCTTACTTGTAGTTTGGTATCAAATATGACCAGTTTACAGCTGGTTGGAATGGCATCATAGCAGCAGTGACTTTTCATGAAATTCATGTAGACTGTGGCATCAGCCTCTGTGAGGAATCACACATTTTAATAGCTGATCAAACTACCTGAGAGGAGACACATTCAGGCACACCACATACATGGCTACAAGAAGCATGATATCCATACGCTTACATGTGTACATAAAACCCTGTTTATTATTTACAGAGACAGATCGAAACACATATGCCAATTACTGGAATCGTACCTTGTTTCTGTATTCCCTGCTTCTTTTCTGGGAATGACACCTACAACACAGCAAGCAAAACACGACATTGTTAGAATGGTTTGAAATCCACAAGGCTACTCATTTACTCTGTTCAAATAATAGTTTAAACTCCGCAAACACTGTTAGACCCCTAATGTTCACTCCAAAGTAACATTTCACCTGTGAGGGAGGCTCCATAATCCTGTTATCTTCTGTGTGTCCATGAAAAAGTAGTTTTAAAAGCGGCAGCCTCGAACTGTTTTTGACTCCGCTCAGTTTGTTACCCTTTCCTACAAAGCAGTTGGGTCTATATTTGGATCTGTGAAATGGTATGTGTCGGGGAGGGGTGCAGGGGAGGGGTGACAGAAGCTGGCACGTGGCTCAGGAGGAGGGACAGTCCAGATTCTGTCAGAAGAAGACATCTGCTCCCCATATCTGGAAAACACTCGACATCAGCTTGCCTCCATGGGTGTTTGAAAGAACGCATTGGCTTTCAAGATGCACTCAGTCAAATTACAACACGTACTGCCACCTCAGATCACATTCATTTGCCACCGTTTACTGGCTGCAGCACACACAAGGTGGACTTCAAGGCTTAGAATTAGTCCATTATCTGGTTTATATGATTGACAAGGCCCCTTTTAAAGGGTTCAACTTCACCTGCCACGTCAGGAAATCCAATGGCATGAACTCTTGGTCTATATAGAGAAAATGTCAAGGCTACATACGGTGGAGTCCAAGCATACAGTGTGTGTCCAGGCTGCACACAGAAGATAATTAACACGTCACAAAGAAAATGCATTCTTTATTAGTTCTTGTTTTTTTCTACAGATTTGTACAATATTTGCATTTTACACCATGTACAAAATTAAAGGATTTCATGCTTCAAAGTGTATCAAATTCATAAGCTTAGAGCAATTTGTCAAAGGTTCAGTTACAAAGTAAATGTCCTGGGGACCATGTGTAACTTTGTACATAAAATTATACATTTGTTTCCCTCTGGTGTTTAAGATACATGACAATGCATAAATGATGGAGTGAAATGTCTTGTAGCAATAAAAATCGTGTGCAAATTCCAGACCGCGTCAACAAAGAAACACTGCCGTTAGCATTCCACATGTTGCATGTTATATTCAAAATGTTCACTTCAGAAGACACCAGGAAACCAACAGGAAACCCCAGGAGCACATCCTTTTGGTACAGACCCTCCCCCTCAGAAAATGGAAAACGTATATATTAATCTCTTAAATTTGGCTTAACATTACCCTGTTACAGAAAAGTGGCTTAAATGTTATGTGACATCCTGTTGCCACATAGAAGTCAGAATATTGCCTATAAAAAGAAAATTTTAGCAATAAATGACCAGAATAAGATATGTTGTTAATTAAACTGAGGTATGGAGACAGAGTGCACATTCAAACAGGTTCCTTTCTTTGATGCTTTCTCCTGAATTAGAAGGGAACATCGACAAAGACGAGACAGTGTTTCACAAACGGTAACAGAAACTATCTGGTGTGCATCAGTGCTTGCTGCAAGCGTATTACCAGTCTGATGTAAAGCTCCTTATGCATAAATGAAAAATATATGGTAACACTAACCAACTATGGAAAGGCCTAAATGAAGCAAAGTAAACTGGTTGTCCCTTCTTCTCACAGAGCCCCATCATTAAAATAATTAAAAACAACTTACTGTGAAACTCAACCTTCAGATATGCTGTGAAACCTCCACGCACTTTCATCAACCTTCCAAATAACAGCTGCGATATAATAACTCCTCACACGGCCCTGCATCACCATCGCACAGGTCTGAACTTTCAAACAATAAATGTGGGGAGCAAAACACATTTGGTTGCAGCCAAAAAAAAACAACAAAAAACATATCACATTATCTTTCTATTCCTTGTGAACTCTGCAGTTAAAACAAGTTGAAGAGCATTAACTGAACACTATGGCATTAAACTTATGGCAAATGTACTCTGCATTAGTGAACTAGAAGTGAATTCCCACCCTGTGCTGCGTTATCAAATTCTCACCCTGTGTGAAAGTGCCTAATTACTGCTGCCTTTGCGCCTGTATTCTAGATCTGGAAAAGTAAACACAAATGTGAAGCAGTCGAGTCATGAAAACAAAGCTGCTTTCATTTCCAGTCTATTACTACAGGCTGGCAGCAGGGGAGGTTGTTGGTCTTTAGCCGGGCATGAGCAGAGCTTGAGCTTTGTCAACAGGTAACATAGACTTTGGATGGCAGGGTCCCAGCTGTACAGTTGGGAATATCCCCAGGGGCGAGTTCAGACTTGGTTCCACTCCTCCAAGGAGGCCGGGGGCCAGCCACGGTGCGTGACGCTGATAGCCATTGAGGGGACCATGAGTAAAGACTGTTGAGGTGTTTCTAAGCCTGCACTGAAGAGGAGGGAGGGATGCAAGACAACCAGGACAGAAGAAGGAGGCAGGAGACCAGGTCTGGGGAGATTCCATGTCAGAATGAGTTTCTGGATGTATGTGACCCACTGAGGCGAGGAGGGAGCCCCAGAGACACAGTATTGATGTCTGTGAGGACGCCGATGGGGGACTTTGTGTGTGGTGCTGGTCGATTCCAAGTGCGTCGGTCTGACGGTTCAGACTCTTGTTGGCCAGAACAAAACAGGGGAGGTGGCGGGCTGCAGGCGGAGCTTGTGAGTTCAGGTTGGAGGGCTGAAGGTGGGCCGGGCTAATCTCAGCTGGGGGTGGAAGCAGGGGCTGGCCGCTCCTGGAGAGACTGAGCTGGTGCAGCACAGCGCTGGTGGCAATAAGGCCAGCCACGCTGGTCAGATAGACGAGGCCGAGCATACAGGATACCTGAAAATAAAACCAAACCTAATAAGTTAACAATTCTAAACAATTTGACTTTCTGTTGTTACAGTATTTGTGTGTCTCACCTTGGTAAAGTGCTGGTAGATGGCTGTGAGGGCGTGACTCCATGCTGATTGCTCAAGCAGCACACAGAGGTCAGTGTAGGTGAACCAGCCACGTTTCATCCCCTGCCGCTCTGCAACGCTGAGAACACACAGGCCGGAGTCACAAACCCTCGTTTCACACAAACAGGTTGTGCTGCTGACAAGTATGTATTTATTTATCTATTTACAACATCGAATCTGACTCTTTAATGTCAATGTAACGCACATTTCTATGGATGAATATATTTGGATGTAGTGCTGTGTAAGCTGACCACCAACCTGGTTTCCAGGTGACTTAATATATCAAATAAGTCATTTGGCTCTGTGAAGAGGCTCCACTCCTGGAAGACAGGGCACAATGATTGGGACACAGAACTTGAACCAAACATGCACCACATGCAAATGCACACACACTTACAATGGCATTCAAGAAGTTCATCTCCAGGTTATTGACAGTTTTGACGTCCAGCTTCCCAGCTGCTCCCCACTCATCGTTGAAAACCTCTTCTTCCTCTCCTTCGTCGTACAGGTACTTGCTGGCAACCATCTAATTCACAGTGAGAGATCAGTGGTTTGACAATGCAATATTGTGCTTGCTTTATTATTTGCAGATTAAGTATCAAACTCCATTCTGAAATGAGAAATAACACTGACACATTTGAAATGACACATACCATGGAGATCAGGAAGAGGTCAGAGGAGGAGATCTTTTGTAGGTATTCAGGGTTTCTATGTCGGAGCCTTTCAATGTAAACTAAAGCCAGCATCATGGCGCACGGAGAGATGCAAGCCTCCCTGAAACAAGACATAGATTAGTTTTAGATGTACGGCTAGTAGCGTTATGTTAAGTTCCAATAAGAATGTATAAAACAAAGTACAAACCTGGAAACATGAGCAGCGTACTTCTTCTGAAGCTTTCGTATTGGGCTTGGGGCAGACTTCTGGAAGATTTCAACGGCAATATCTGGAAGAGTGGCAGAGAGTAAAAAGGACAAAAGTCATCTAATTTATGCTTATAAGTTACTTATGTACATGCAACATATACTGTTACAACTTTGAGGATGTCCCAGAAATGTTTCATATACCAAAAAAATGACATAGCAAGTCAGAAGCAAAGACTTGCAGATCCAGTATTTCTTCTGAAGGTGCCTCTGGGAGGTACTTAGTTCTTTGTAGGCTAGTTTCAACCTAAACGTGTAACTCACCTGTAACAGGGCAGGAGAGGGCATCCAAAGAAACGTCTTTGTCCAGGCCATAATACAGCCGCTTTCTCACTCGTTCAGTCAACTTCTGGTGTCCAGGAAGAAACTGGAGAAACCATTACATTAGCTACCTACAGTATATTGGCAGAATTTGTGGGGAACTAGCTAAGTTAGCTACGTTGAAAAGCTGTAATTGTCCTTAACATAAAACGCCCGATGCAAACAAAGCAATATGCTCAGCATTCATTTAACTTAACAGTTACAGTGAAGTTTATAAATGCTTCCTTAAACAACGCATGTGTTAATTACTCCCAGCAACTGTTGACAATAAACCCGCTATAAAGGCTAGGCCCGTAGATAGTCAACGGAGAGCGAGCGTAAAATGACAGTTACTAGCGTTAGCTAACTAGCTATATGAGCTAACGTTACTTAGGCTAAATATGTATTTTCCCCATTTAGATTTTCAATTTAACATACAAGCGTGCAGGTAACCTGGCTATGTCATATGTATGTAATGACATCGGTCAACATATTCGTACAAGGAACCCAATGTTAACTTAGAAATCTGACATAAACGTCAGCTAGCTAACTTAGCTAAATCGCGTAGCGTTTGCTTCCGTAGTTTGTTGACCTAGTGTGGTCTTAACTCAACAACATACCGTGAACTCCTGGAAGTCGGAAAACTGAAATGTCTTCTCGTTAAATAAAGCGTCGAAATCCATATCTACTATAGATTAAACATTAGCCTGCCGAATGTTGAAATAACGATAGCTTGGCCTGGCCCCTGCCCGACTAACGTAGCAGAGCTAAGCTAGCAACACGACCTGACCGGGGACAGCCAGTGACGACTGAAGCCTCCAGCTGTTTGCCTCCCTTTCCAGACAAACACAGATGCTGTGACCGGTAGAGGGCGAAGTGGAGCAGGTGTAGTGTGCGTACACTCCTACCATACCTGATCAAAACTGGACGGGAACTTTTGGGATTTTACAGACTGGAACTGGAAGGAAAAATACTTTTATTTTTCAAGCAACAATACCTTTTGTGAGGTAGACAT
Organism: Nannoperca australis; assembly: GCA_036023655.1. Lineage (NCBI taxonomy): Eukaryota > Metazoa > Chordata > Actinopteri > Centrarchiformes > Percichthyidae > Nannoperca > Nannoperca australis. The sequence continues at coordinate 14,932 of JAVQJD010073938.1, read as the reverse complement.
AAGACCAAAAAAGACTCTTATTCAGAAATTGTGTATGACATTAAGTGAGAATAATGGTGGGTATTATTACTGCATGGGCAAATCTGATGGTATTTTGACTTCTTAATGCATCAAAAGCACAGATCTAACCAATAACATGAGAAAGGTAGTGTCTTTAACTGCCAATAACAGGCAGACAGATTGTACAACTTAATATATGAAACAGTTTTAAAAAAATCCACCAATACCACACCTTTTTGTGTATTCATTCATCCTTGAGAACAATTTAGAAGATGAGCAACACACTTACACTTAAAGATCAAAAGTATAATTCTTACACATTTAAATCACTTTAAATAACAGATCTCACAAACTGACAAGCAATATTATATTATAGTTATAATCCCTGACAGCTTGTATACCAACCCAGTCATTCACACATTATTATTCAGTGGGCAACATAATCATTAGCCCCAAGATGCAGTGTTGAAGTTGTGAGAGTTATTATATTCAGTTTGTATCTTTAAATAATTTTTCTCGGGGTCATAGATTATCAACATCATCAGACAATCAGACAACAAAAACCAATGTATAATATGAAAAATAAAGCCGAACAATATCAAAAAGGTGGCAGGAGTGCTTCTAAAAATAATAATATCCTGCAAACAAGTTGAGGTGCTAAAATGTATACCCTCAGGCACCTGGACGAAGGCATGAGACAACATGCACTACTTCATTCTTAAGTTTTGGTAACACCTTCCCTGTTCTCCATGACTTGCCATCGCACCCTGAGTTTGAAAATTCTAAAAATAAATTACATGTTCACCTTGCTGACTGTTCCTATTAAAATCATCTATCAGTGTTTTACAATGAGGAGGGAAATGTAGAGTTCTTAATAAAAAACAACCAAAATACATTCAGTGGTCGTGATGCCCTGAGGAGGTCGACGGCGGCTGCAGTTTCTCAGACTTGCGGTCTTTAGTTTCTGTGTCTGACGAGGAATCTGAGTCCTGGGCCTGCTGTTGCTTCATCCACATGTCTGAATACAAGCCTCCCTTGAGCAGCAATTCCTCGTGTCTTGGGTGGAGAGAAAGGGAGTGACTTGGAGTTCAGTGAAAACGGGGATGTACTGAATGGTGCGACATTAAGAATAATAGGTCAATAAGGCGCACTTACCGTCCTCGTTCAGCAATCTGGCCGTCCCTGATAACCAGAATCTGGTCTGCTCCGATTATGGTGGACAACCTTTGACATCACACAACTCATTAAATAAAACCGCTGATTTCGCAAAACAAAGAAAATAAAAAAAACGTTCAGTGGAAAAGCCTAAAGTACGTGCGTCTCTTACCTGTGAGCTACAACAACTGTTGTTCGATCGGCACAGACTTTAGCCAGCGAGGCCTGGATGTTGCGCTCGGTCTGTGTGTCTAGTGCAGATGTGGCCTGCAGACAGACAGGATTTGTTAAAACTGGAAATAACAGCAATAACTGTAGCCATTGAAAGTGGAATGATAGTTAAACAAACATGTTCAAAAGCACATTCATTTAAGTAATAAATGTTCTCCAGAGCTTTGATCTTAAGATGTCATGTTTCTGACTTCTGTCTGCTTGTCCACTCAGAGATCAGTGCTCCTTTTTGTGATCTCACCTCATCCAGCAGGATGATCTGAGGTGCTTTGAGGATAGTTCTGGCGATAGCCACCCTTTGCTTCTCTCCTCCACTCAGCTTCAGACCTCTTTCACCCACCTGCGTATCATAACCTGCCAGAGAAAATAGGGGGTAAAAGCACAGACATTACAGTTTCTCTGGGGAACTGTGACAGCCACATTACTTTAAACTTCCACTATATACGTGATGAATCAAAACTTTAAGAACACAGGAGGGCTGATGTATAAGTTACCTTCAGGGAAGGTCATGATTTTATCATGTATGTCAGCAGCTACAGCAGCCTCCTCTACCTCCTGGTCACTAGCGGTGACACGGCCATAGCGAACGTTGTCCCGGATGGTGTCGTTGAAAAGCACAGTATCTTGGGGAACCACGCCGATATGAGCTCGCAGAGACTGCTGCTTCACCTGGAGAAACACAAAGAAGACATAATAATTACTACGTCCAGGCTGTCTGTAAACACACACACAAGCATACAGCTTTATTAAAGTCATTGGAACTTGTGCTTTCACAGCTTGAGGGAAACTCAAGAGCAACACAACATGGGTCTAATTTATGCTTATAGCAATTACATGACTTCATTTGCACATGGAATGATGTGCAGTGCCTTCTAATGGGTATGAGAAGTATGGGGGGGGTGTAAATCTTATTGTGTCCCATTTAATTGAATCAATTTATCACAGAGACATTGTTTGAACTCTAATGTAATATTGTTGAACCTACCAAAAAGTTGAATTACAAACATTAAGCCTGCAAAGGTTGCATTCACTGCACAGATAATGCGTTGGATCATACAGTTTTACATGTATTCATGTTATTGTGTTCAGCTCCACTATACACACACTGTCATGTTGTGCCTTTATTACTGTATGCTCCGCTGTCCTTGGGATTGCGCTGTATTCTCATGTACTAATGCTGACGGCAAACATTTACTTTTGATATATCCTGGCCATCGATGGTAATGCAGCCTCCGTGAACGTCATAGAAACGGAAGATGAGTCGAATGATGGTGCTCTTCCCAGAGCCTGACGGCCCCACCTGGGGAGATGAACAGAAAATGATTATTGTACAGTCCTAACAGAACACAGGCAGGTGAACCGTGTGGGTCAGTAGAAGGACAAATCTATTTTGAATTGAAGTGGTTCATTAGACTCACCAGGGCAACCGTCTGTCCTGGAAGTACAGTGAAGGAAACATCGTTGAGGATCTCCTTGCTGTAAACAGTGAGGAAATCAAAAAACGGAGTATTCTGAAATAAAACAGATTTATCCATCTGCTGGCAGAAATCTAGTTAACAACTTCATGCAATTTTAGATCAAATCCACGTGAACCAACCCGTTTATGTAGCTGAAGTAAACATTCTTAAACTCCACTTTTCCCTGCCTGTAGAGAAAGTCTCCAGCATTTACTTCATCTTTCACCTGCATTAGACAACAAATACAGAGCATTTCAAAAAGTGGAACATAAAAGTGAAAACAGACCAAAGTTTAGAAACGTACCTCTTCCTCTTCTTCGAAGAGTTTGAACATGCTTTCCATGTCAATGAAAGAATTCTGGATCATTCTGCAGTAGAAAGTTTACAACAATATCAACAACTGACCAGATGCACATACATTTGAACGCAAGAAGCTTTCAGGCAGATGGATGCATTTAAACTGCCCACGACTCCTCCCACCTGTAGTAGGTTCCAAACCAGTTGAGGGGGGTGTACAGTTGGATGATGTAGGTACCAAAAAGAACAAAATCTCCGACCTATGATGAGAGGATTTCTTTCAGTCAAACTGCATGGAGCAAAACAAACTAGCACTGTTGTTCTTCACATGATCAGTAAAACGTACAAACGTATTTTGGGCTAATAATGACATCATGAAACTTCAGCATCATTAAATGCGTGTCGGTGTGATCGGTACCTTAAACCTTCCTTCAATCACAAAGTATGCGCAGAGCAGGGAGCCGGCCAGCAGGCCCAAACCGATGACGAGGTTCTGCGTTTGGTTGAGAAAGGCCAGGGACGCCTGGGTCATCCACTCCGACGCCTACAAACAGGAGACACGTCAGACGCATGCCTGTACGGGCGGGTTACATATTTTGTAGGCTTCCATGAACAGCTACTGATTTGTTTCTAACAATGACAAAGAGCAATTCTGGGAGCCACATCTACATTTAAATAACAATGCCCTGTGCACTTCTTCATGATCTGCTCGATGCAGACCTGCATAACCAGAAATTCTACATTCCAGCCCCTAAACAGCTCATAGCTCCTCTGAACAAACACTGATAGAGGATTTTACATTAAAAGCAAAAACAAACAAAAACGCTGAGTGCTGGACATTAACCTGTCCACAACTCACGTGTGTGTGTGTGTGTTTTTTTTTGCTTGAAACAACTATGATATATTTACCTTTTTAGTTTTGGAACTAAACCTGCCATAAATAATCCTGTTTCCTGACGGGCGTGGCCATCTGCTGTTGTGCTGTTGCTTAAACGCAACATGCAGCTGATCGCAATCTAGAAAGCAGCAACGACTCCACGCAGACAGGACTTCTGTCAACGTGAGCGCACCAACATGTTCTAGTGGCAAAAAGTAGCTGAACTAAAAGGTTGTAAATAATAATTATAATCTATACTGACGAATAGTAGTATGACTTACCTGATATTTTAAGATGGCATCCTCGAAGCGGCTGACCTCATAGTTCTCTGCGTTGTAGTATTTTACCTATTGAAGTGAAACGAAATGTGACATCTTGGAATAATGGAAACTTCTTAATGAACCAACAACACGACAACAAAATGTTTGCTGTACCGTCTCAAAGTTTAACAACGAGTCCACAGCCTTGGACTTGGCCATGTTGTCCTGCTGATTCTGGGCTCGTCTGTACTTGGTCCTCCATTCGGTGATGATGATGGTCAGAGCTGGTGGGAAATTTGAACTGTTCAGCTAAACTAATCACATCGTTTAAAACTATGAATTACACTCAATGGCATTTTGGAGAGCTGTGGTTGAACGTGCACGACTTACTGAGGTACAGGGTCATGCAGATGAAGACAATGAGGCCGAACCAGGCGTTAAAATAAGTAATAAAGTAGATGATAGAAATGACAATATCAGCGATGGTTGGGAAGATGCTGAACACTATGTAGCTGTGGGGAAAAAAGGAGAAGAAGATTTAAAAGGACATATCCGGAATATTCTGAAATATTCCAACATGTATAATCCTCCATCACAAACCTGAGCAGGTTGTTAATGGACGAGGTGCCGCGGTCAATGCTTCTCAGCACTTCACCGGTCTTGCGGCCCAGATGCCAGCGCAGGGAGAGGGAGTGCAAGTGGGAAAACAGACGCACTTGAACCACGCGGTTGGTATACTGCTGCACCTTGATCCACAGGAAAGTGCGCACGTTACTGACAAACCCCGAGCCACCTGGGAAGAGGAGAAGACAGCGGTCAAAGCGACAGACACTTATCACTGCTGTGACGTGAAATGTGATTTGAGACGGAAGATAAATGTGCGGTATCACTTGTAGAGCTTTCGTCTGACTTTCTGTGGCACTACAAAGCTCCCGCTCTACATTATGCATCCAGAACATGAATGAATTGGTCCTACCTGCCCCGCCGCCCTGCATGAACTTGAGCAGGACATAAATAAACACTGTCATAGACAGAGTGTGCCAGCTGCTGCCATCAGTCAGCTCATTCACTGAGAGAGGGACAAAGACATGAAAGCAAAGGTAGACGGTTAGGCATTTGGCTTAAAGATCAATGAGATAAATGAGTCCCTCTGGAGGCACTGACGTATCCAGAGAAGGATGTCTCACATACACTGCATGTTGATGAGTCTGTCTACAGGCCACTAGGTGTATATTCAACATTATATTTTGGCATGTTTTTATGTGGCTCAAGCCATTAGCTTGTGGCTCAGGCTTGGAGTTGCAGAAAGAGGCCATTTAACTTGAGAAGAAGCTTTGAGTCAGCATGGTTTGGTAAACAGATGTCACTCACCGATGTTCTTGTAGAAAATGGGCACAAAGACGTTAATAACTCTCTCGATTGCAAGCAGCCCCAAACAGAAGAGGACCAGCAGCTGTAGGAAGACGTTGCCCCGGGGCCACATGTAGGGGACAAGCAGGCGGACTTTCCTCCTGAAACCCTGCCAGGTAGACTGGTTCTCTTCTGCTCCACCCAAAAGGCTCTGAGGTGGAGAAATATATTTAATACCCAACACAGCATTGCATAGTGTGCAACAAAGGGCACGCCTGAGATGTGTCATTTTGAAATATTGTGGCAAAATAGGAGTGTCTCAGGTCTTAAAGTAGTGAGTTAAACCAGCCGGGGAAACGTTGACAATACAGTAAAATCCTCAAGAAAGATGAAGAAAGGGCTGCTTGTGAGTCCCTACCTGTCTGCTGTTCTCCACGTCCCGCTCATGCTCGTTAATCAGTAGCATGTATGGTTTCCGTGGCAACCCTGGAGCTTTGAGACCAATGAAGAAGAGCAGCCCTGTGCCAACGTAGCGCATCAGCCACAGGGCAAACAGCACCTGCGGGGCCAGATCAATATGGATACCATGTGAATCAGCATGTGACGGGGGAGAGAAGAGTATGAGAACAGGACTACACGGATGTCATTTATTATACAATGACCAAGACTTTTATGGATTGTACTATATTTAATCTAGGCTCCTTTATAAAGGGGACTATCACATTGAGTAGAGCACGGGATAAACAGTGTAAGGAATAGTTACTGCATATTACAAAACATCATTTTAAGTTAAGGGCAGATATTAATACAAAGAGCCCCTTACAAACACACTAATGTCTAGTCATGCTTACAATTATAGAACAACAAAGTCGAAACTAAGCGTGGGAGGGGCAAGATTGTGTCTGGATGATCTGATTGGTTAACAGTGTCTCTTTAGGGACCTGAAAGTCACCCTGGGCAATGACTCAGCAAAAAAGGCCTAACATTGGTAGTGCGCTTTATTTGTTTGTCTGGTGGTAGTTTGTTGTTTGCTGAAACATGTTGAGTAGTGACTCAAATCACACACCATCTTTAATACAAATCTAACCTTTGAGCCATTAGACTGGTAAAACTAACACCGTCTATAAAGCATTAACTGAAATAAAAGGGATGAGTTTTATCTTTATGCAGAATAAAGGTATACACTTTTACTGGATCAACATTAAAGAATTGAAATGTATTAAACTTAATCCTGAATAGATAGGAATAGAAACTGCATAACACAAGCTGAAGGCAGTGAGGACAGTGCAGCAGTGTACAACATTTTGACCAAACCCAGTCTGAAAGTAGTCTAAAAAGAGAGACTTGTGCTCCCCTGCTTTAAAAAATGGATCTCCTGTGACGTTGGATCTCTCCTCACCTGTTGCTGATTGTTCTCCAGGCCCCACCACCAGTGAGGACTGTACCAGGAGACGAAGGCCAAGTTCTCAGCTGAGAAAGCCACAGCCCAGAACAGCAGCAGGGCCATGCTGTGGCCCCGTGTTCGGTCCGTCACCAGGACCCTACGTCTCTCCACCCTGAGCAGGGCTATAGCCCAGGCCCAGCCCAGCGCAGAGAAGCAGCCATACAACACCACGTAGCCGGGTAGCTCTCCTCCGCTGGCAACCCGCCACACCAGCCCACTCACAAACTGGACCAGGAGAAAGACCGAGACAGCCTGCTGGAAGCTGTAGAGTGTGGAGCGCGGGATGAACTTGGGTTCCATTGCTGTGCCGTATTTCTGGTAGCATACGCAGTGGATGGTGCCGAGGAAGAAGGAGATGGTGAGCAGGATGGTGGGGACCAGTGTGAAGTAGAAGCAGGGGGAGATGCCTTCATCCACCCATGTGTGGGAGATGGAGGAATTGGCTTCGCAGTAGCTCTGCATAAACACCATGGCTGCAGCTGGGGAGAGACAGAATCATTTCTTTAGAGAAATTGCAGTGCAACCATAGATAAAGTAAAGCATTACATTAACAGGAGACTGTGACAGTACACCTTAAAGTAAAAATAAGTTGCCCTGTCTTTCAGGAACAACTTGGCTGTCTGCTTGTCTCTCCTGTCTCTAGGCTGTCGGCTTCAGAGTGTGTTAAGTCGGTCACTACTGCACCTGCTTTAGCTGCTGGCTACAAATCACCACCATACAAAGCTTTTGCCACACATGTTTGCCAAAGTGTGGGCACAGCGGCTTATACAAACACCATGCGAATGACAAACTAAGTGTAAACTGCAAAAACATTCACGTTTAGGAGTTAAAGGACAACAAACAGAAGGCATTTAACACCACTAACACGTATATTAGAAGCACGAGACATTGTTAGCTGTGACATTACCTTATTTGAGTACTTCAACGAAGCCGGTCGGTACTCCACTTGTCAGTTACAGACCTTACTCCAGGGAAGCTAGCTGTTAGCTAGCTTAGCGGGCTGTACAACACTTTAACACAAACAGCAGTTTATAACGTGACGGACTGGTGACAGTGTAAGTGTTACATAGCTAGATGTCTGTCATCGCCACCATCAACTGCGTGTACTCACGCCGCTGCCGCTGTTGTCCTTGTTGAATTGAAGAATGCAACAACAGCTATCCATGACTCGGCAATCGACGATTTACGCAACAGTGTTTGACTACATGGCCTGAAGCTCAGCGCCCCCCAGAGGATGACGACGGACCTGACGCATGTAAACAGGAAGGGAGCAGCATGGACACAAATAACCCTGTTAAACAGGAAATGAACATGGGTGGGAAGTATTGAGATATTTTTATTTAGGTAGAAACAGAAATGCCACTTATATGCCATTGGGTTGTTAGTATTTTATTGTCGATCATAAGTTTTGTATTTAACTTTTAATCTGAAAGGTTACTTGTAAACATATCTGTCAGGTAGATGTGGTGCAGTAAGAAGTACAGTATTTCCCTCTGAAAGTAAATAAAATGATACCTCAAACCTCCAACATCCAACAGTCACTTATTTTCAGTTCAAATAAGATGTACATCATAAACCAAGCATCGACACTAATATATGTTTGATTGAAACAACTCTAATTTCATACAATTTAGAGATGCTATTTATCTTATACATAATGGTCTGTATGAAATCTTTAATCATGTTGGGAAAAATTTGAACTTGCAATGTTAAAAGATGACCACTAGAAAGCAGTAAATACCAATGTATAATTAAAGGATGACTCTATGCAACATACTGAACAAAATTGAATAAAACCTCCAGGACATAAGTCACACAGGTGGTGAAACCCCTGGAGATGGATCATAATAACAATGTAATATAATGGGATGATATAAATAGATAACGGTGTGTAACTATAACTACTGCTATATTAAGGCCAGTGAATGAGTTATGAGTACAGCAACATAACGCAAGTGTGCCTCTTCCACTGAAAGGAGTCATTTTCAAGTCAAAGAAAGCTAAGTACTGACGAGGGGGTTTAAGTTAAGCGCTTTCCCATCCAACTGTAAATTCAAGGTTTAGTACAAAGAAGGGAAGTGACTCAAAAGCCAGCTGTCGCACCTGTCCTTCCTACGAGGAGGAATAAAAGTGAAAGCATGTGAAAGAAGAAAAAAATGGGAAGCATATCCTGATGAAGTGTGCATAAGAAACAGAGCGAAAGAGCTTGTGATGTCTTGTGTGGGCGTACGCTCACACATGCACACGCACACACACACACGCACACACACACACACACACACACGCACACACACACGCACGCACGCACACACACACACACACACACACACACACACACACACAGGACTTAGGCCTGGATGGAAAAAGGGGTAAATCTTATCATTTAGAGCCTTCACAATGGGCATAAAGAGCTGCTAATCTGCTTCATCTCCCCGGCTCTTTGTGTGAGTGGAAATGGACCTTCTGTCCATCGGCTGCTTGTCACCCCGCTCTTTTGTCTCCCAGTGGATGTGATGGCCTGCCCATCACAACCCTCATCTCTGTCCCCTTTTGTGGGCGTCTCTACATCAGCATACAGACTCAGCTGGAGCCCTTTAAGTACTTTAGGTGTGTCTTTTCTTGTATTCAATCCCACCTTTTCTCTCATTCTCATTTTTGCTTCTTTGTTCACTCAGTCTGCCTGACACATATGGATGGTAACAGGCGGGGATAAGACGGATGTGTAGGCCAATGTAATCCCTTGATTTAGCTAGAAAAGAATATTGGCGGTGTTAGGAATGCTACGTCCAATCTCGTTAGTACTAAGGGCGATCAATAAAGCTTTCGCTTTTTCTGAATGTATTATTCACTGAAGGATTGGGCTTTGTGAATTCAGTTCTTACCACAAACTCACTAGCAGATGACCTTTGCTACCTTTAATTCTCACAAATCACCCGTGATCTATTGTGTGGTAGCACGGCTACCAAGCGTACAAAAAGGCTTTTTATACAGAGGATATGGGCTGGCCAGAATCTACCTCTGCTGCAGTGCTGTTGAGCAAGGCACTGAGTTTCCACCAGCTTGCATTTACCATCTGAATAAAGAAAAATAAGCCACATTTTCAGAAGGAAAAGAGAATGTTGCTTTACGTCCAGGGATGCAACATGTAATCATGTTTTTCAGTGAGGATAAATAAAGGTAACTCTTCTGATATTTGAAAGCATGATGCCACATCACATTCAGACATATGTCGAATGATTTTGACATCTGTATTCATGCCTCAGCTTCACCCTCACTATGTCTGTTTTTGAAGAGACAAGCTTATCTGCCAGAACCAACCCCCAGTTAAAGCACATACAGAATTTCCTGGAAAAAATGAGTGCCAAGTTCCCGGTTTAGACATCTGGTCTAGACTCTTCCTTTGGCCCACACGCTGATGTCTGTCCGCAAGGGAAAAGGGAATTCTCCATTCATGAAGTTTCAACCTGTTTCATCATTGTGGTACTTAAGTGAATGGACCACCTACAGTTTATGTGCAGAGTTAATGCACAATAAATAAGGGATAATAAAAAATGAAAAGCTGATACTTTATGAATGTAACCCTTTAGGCAGGTGACTAGCTTGCACATGGGGTCTATGGCCTATAGCTTAAGAGATGTTTCAAAGAGCTTTTAACTTGGAAAGACTTTTCTCTTCTTCTTCCACTGAGCTTGAAAGTGTATCTCTGAGTTGGAGCTTGAACTGTCTGACCCTGGCAGCCCACTGAGAGCAGTTCAGCCACCTTCTCCCGCTGAAAAGAGAACAGCGCAGGGGATGAGATGTCAAACTGCTCTTGACAAACACAAAGGGTCTTGCTCCATTACTGAACTGCACCAAAATCCTCAATATGTACCCAGATAGAGAGGTGGAGGGGGGAAGGGGGGAAGCCAGAAGGTGAGTGAGAAGTGGTAGAGAAAGACAGAGAGGAGAGGGGGAGTGTGTGTGTGTGTGTGTGTGTGTGCATTCAAGATAACACAGGCAAGAGAAACCAGATAGACGTGCCGATGCCGTCAGTGTGTGAGCAAATCTGTCACAGATACTGAGGCCGAGGCAGAGAGGTATTATTAGAGAAGACGCAGAGCTTCAAACTGACCTATCCCCACACTTCAGGCACAATGGGCTGGAAAACCGGCAGCACCTTTCTCCTGCACATCCACATCACATCCTGAGTGGCATCTCTTTAAAATCATCTTACAATATTCTGCTTTGACCACTAGGGGCAGTCCCACATCATATCATATCAAGTTCCATGACTAAACAGACTAAAAACATAAAAGAATATAAAGACTATTGATTATACAAAGCAAGCACTGTGAAAGTGTCACTTTGGACAGACGGCATTTCTCACAATTCGAAACATCGAAGTGATTAATTGGGAAATGAATCAGCAGATTAACATAATGAAAATAACTGCAATCAAAAACCCAGCTTTTACATTAATGCATGAGTAATAATATAATATAATAGTATCACAGTCACAGAGGACATTTTTCTGCATAGAGCAAATTTACATTTAATACTTTAAGTGTATTTTCCTGATTATACTTAAATACTTTTACTTAAGTAAAACAAATCATGGATCTTATGCAAAATAGTTTATGATTATTTAATCCTCTGAATAATTTGGAGATTTATTAAATGCTCGTTAAAAAAAGAAAGCCACAAATCTTCAAGACATTTCCCAATAATGCACAGAAATGCAGGATTATCTCATCAAAAGCCAAAAATAAACACAATCTATTACTGAAGCCACTAGGTGGAAGAAACTGAAGCTAAGAAACTGAGCCATGTGATGGAGACTTTATTCTGAGATGGTCCAATTTCTGCCGCTCAGGTTTTCTGTTGTCCCTTCCTTACAGTGACAGCTTTGTGGATGTGGGAGTTGACACCACCACCAGTGATGGAGGCTTTGATGATTGAATCCAGCTCCTCATGCCCTCGAATGGCCTGCTGCAAATGTCGTGAGGTTGATGTGTTTGACCTTCAGATACTTTAATGCAACTTCTGCCAAATCCTCAATCCTAGAGTGAGCTGCAGTGGTTTAAACACGAGCAGGGCTGCTTCTGGACATCATGGGTCTGTTGATCAAAGCCATTAAACTGCATGTTCACTCTCAGTGAGTGTGAAATAGGTAAATAAAAATGCCTGTTGGGTAAGTCAGGTCTAAAGACCATGGAGTCAGCACCGTCAAAAAGAGCTAATATACACTATTGTAAGCAGGAGCTGTTTTATATTCATAATAATGGGATGTTTACATGGGATTACATATTTTGTATGAACTTCATCTGTAAACATATCAGTTTAGCAACTGTTTAAAGATTATAAGACCCTTTGGTTATTATTAAGATCATCATTTGTGGCTTAATTTGACTCTGACCACAAAGACACATTAGACTAAACTTTTCAAGTAAGAAATAATGAAAATATGAATCTTATATATGAGAAAATGAACTGGAGCCCTAAAATCAGTGTACAACAGACTAACATTTTGTGAGTGAGTTGTCCTAGTGGGGTAAATCTTTTTAGTCCAGGATTTAATGCTGGTTGCACATTATCACACCATCAACACATGCAGTAACAGAGTTTTCCCAACATGCATTGCCCTGCCTGGAGACATAAATGCACATTTAGTGTGATTTATCCTTAACAGCTTTGAACAATGGAGTATGAAGTGAGAGGTTTAAAAAAAAAAGCTGGAAGTGCTTCTATGATCCCCCACCCAAGAAAGATTAGGAGGAGGAGGGGAAGGCACCTTCCTGCATGAGTAGCTCCGCAGCAGGGCTGACTTCCACACGGGCTAGCCGGGGACGCTGCCACGGAGCAGAGTGTCAATTTTAAAAGAGCATCTCTTTCCTCTGGGCTGGAGGGTGACGGATAATGCTTTTGTGCATTACCAAGAGGGGAAAGCCATCCATCACTGCGACGTGCATGTGTTGGTCTGTGCGTGTGTGTATGTGTGTGTGTGTGTGCAGTGTGTGGATGTGCTGATTGTATGCAGGTAGTGTTGCTCTCCTCAAGGCTGCGTGGTTAGGGAAGTGGAGGGGGGAGGAGGAGGCCTTGCAGGTTAGATCCAAGGCAGGCAAAGCATCTGGAGACAAGGACTCTCACTGGTGTCAAGCGGGGGCGGGTTATTTATTTGGTTTGGGGTCGTGGGAATACTGGAAGCATCTTCTTGCTGATGAAGAACTGATGCTCTAAGACACATTGCAATACCGGTGGTGGTGTGTGTTTTGTGTCAAAGGCACCTTTTTCAACACCAGATGGTGTCATGCAACTATGCTGATTGGTGGGGAGGAAGGAGACACAGTAATGCACTAAGAAACATGCACACTTATGTATATACTGTGCCTATACACACAAAATAAATGAGTTTATATTCATGAGTTATGGGAACATTTTTGTCACCAGTCAAAACTCAGCAGGTTGCAAAGCTGTGCAGCAGGAAGGCTCACATTCTCTTTGCAGAGAAAACATCAAGTTAAAAAAAATCACATTTTGGACACAAATGGCTGGAAAATACAGGTGAAAAGCAGCACAGAAGAGAATTCATATGCGCATAATTTGCAAAACCTTTTGTATTTTCACTTCTATATAAATCTGGGAGCAAATCCACTCAATACAGAAGCACTTCTCATTCTTGGCAAGGTGCCGGGAGAGAGAGATGCTATAGTTTGACCTGCTGAACTCGCTCTGTGTAGCATGCCATGCTCTAACATACAACACCCATGGTAATGCTGTACCTGCAGCCGCTCTGTTTCCATAACAACTACATGTGAAACAGACAGGCCTATAACCAAAAATGCAGAGCAGCCTGGGTTGGATGACTCACGGGAACTAAACCTGCACACACACACACACACACACGCATGCACGCACGCACACGCACACACACACACACACACACACACACACACACACACACACACACACACACACACACACACACACAGATAATGTACAATAAGCAGGTCCATAAATGCACACAAAAATACAAACATCCATGCAGGTGTAGTCGTGGACTGCAGCTACTCAACCATCCACCCACTCCTGTTGTTTTGCCTCCCCCCTGTGTGTTCAGAGGAGCGGGGAGGTGGAGTGCGCTCCCCTGACTCCATCCTCTGAGCCTTATTACTGTTACAAATAATCCCATGATGACGCCAGGTCCAAACAGTTTCAAAAATAAAGACGGGATATTGATTTGATATTTGCAGAAGTATTTGTCTGCTGCTTGTTTGTTGTTGTTCCCAGTGTATATATGAAAACTGCAGCGCTACGTCTTTGTGTGTGGCCTTGGTCATGGGAGGAAGGCCCTTTGTGCAGCTTGCTTATTCTACTATGGTGTGTTTACTTGACTTTCTGCGTGTGCCCCAGTGGCCTGATGCTGTTATGTCTCTAAGGGCCCAAACTGTAGCTTGAGAGGGACTGATAAGCAAATTGAGCTGGCCCCTTTCCTCCTTGCTCTGTTTGGTTATATGCAGAGCAATTGTTTCATTTGTGTACAATGTATTTTCTCCTTTTTACTGCCTTCTCTCTCTCAGTTTCCTCTCTAAATCACTGTAGATGTTATGAATATTTCTTAGTGTTGAAGCGTGCCGGTTTCAAGCCCATGCAAGTGTGAGATTTAGCTCTGCGATATAATAATTCAGGTGAAAAACAATAGCACGCAGAAAAATGAGAGAAATGCGCAGAGATAAATCTCCAAAACACTTACAGCAAATATCCCATTAATCTACCTCTATGACATCATTCAGCAAGAGCCTGTGTGTGTGTGTGTGTGCATGGGCGTGTTGATATGAAGAAGGGTGTTTGTGTGTGTAGTGAGAGAGAGAGAGAGAGAGAGAGA
>JAVQJD010073935.1:0-14007 GCA_036023655.1 Nannoperca australis | reverse complement strand
TAAGACTTCATTAAGATGATGGCTGTTTTCTGTGAGTTTCATTTATTTATTTAAGTATTTCTTTTTTATCCCATCCCCTCAGGAACACACACACACACACACACACACACACACACACAAAACAGCTGTTTACACACCCCTCCTGTCAATTTAAATGGAAATCATGGAAAACAAATATTAGCATGTCTGGTTAGATAAACCTCCATTAAGGTGTTGGCTTATTTCCCTGCACTCTACAAACCGACTCCGTCCTCAGAGGGGATCGAGTTCTTCTCGAGAGAAAACAGACAGTTGTCGCTTCAGGTTCGTGACAGTTTATGTGGAGAAAGCCGCTGGTTAGACGCCTATCAGCCTTTGATTTGAACTCTTTTTGTGCATTTACAGGGAAGTCCATGCATCCTCATCGTCTCCACTAAATGTTTTTATATGTTTAAGCTTTTATCTTCCTGCGTCCCTGATGTTTCATCCATATCTCTATACTATAAATGTTTTATTGTTGTTCATTTCACACAATAAAAAACTCAACATATGGAGTCAAATGTGAACAACGGCATAAAATCCAAGTGCGACCTGCTGTTGCCAGAAAGAGGCTTCCTGCTGGTGTCTGGGTGGTGCAGAGCGTCACCTCGTAAACCCACAGCACAACACGTCGAGGCGCAGCCAGACGGAAGAAGGTGCTGCAGGGACGAAGCACCGACACTGAAGGATGAACTCAGATTCAAGGATCCTGCTTTCAGCACGTTAAAGCTTATTTCTGACTGTTTACATCCTGACTTACTGACTGGGGGGGGGGCTTCATTCAAATGGGTTATTTACACTTTTACACTATATACTGTTGCAATGTTAGTCGCCCTAAAAACTAATCAGGTCATAAAAGTCCTGAGTTAAAGGTTTAAAGATGTCCGAGGGCATTTTTTCGAGAAGATGATGGTTCAGAAATGTAAACCGGAGTGGGGGGGTGATGTCACCAGCAGAGGCAGTTTAAACTGTTTAAAGGCTCTCTGCCCCCCCCCCCACCCCACTGCAGACACATTTAGGATGAAAAGTGGAGCTGCTGACATCGACTGAGACATCAACAGCCGTACGTGTCACTGGCTGCCTGACGGATGCTCTCACACACACACACACACACACACGGATGCTCACACACATACACACACACGACACGATAGATGATCAGGCTGCTCCATCCCCCTACTCTGGGTGACAGTGAGGGATCGCTGAGTGACAGACGAAGTAGTGAAATTCTCTGATGGATGAGATAAGTGGGACAAGGCCTCACTCTCACACACACACACACACACACACACACACACACACAGCTGAGCAACAGGCATGGTGTTGGAGTAATGGGAGCATGTGTTGCTGTGTAGGTCGTTATAATAAGCTATGATTTGTTCATTAAAGCTTAGAGTCTAATCTAAGTTCACAACGCCACAACATACCCGTCTGCCGCCCAGTCGCGTGTCTGCGGCGGGAAAGAGCAGCCTGCCTCCGTCGTCTGATTGAATCGGCATGAAAGATTGCAGCCGACAGGTTCTCTGCACAGGCAGCCAATCATCGGGACATTTTTAAAACCTCTCCTCATTCTTTCACTCCACTGATTTCCTCCCTGCGATGACTGATCCGCGCTCATGCACCCAGATGCAAATGCCAGCGCAGCATGAGCGAAATATAAAGAGGGGACATCTGAAGGGTGAAAGACCAGCCAGGAGACTTTCTCCCTTCCTTACATAAGTTGTATTGAAGGTGTAGCGCTCACAAAGAGGTGTATTAACGATGAAACAGTCACATGAAACCACTGCACTGAGCCATGCCAGCTGGTTCCTCTTGTTTCTAGCCTATATGCTAAGCTAAGCTATTACACTTTTATCTTTACAGCTAGCTGAACCGCTGAGCAGCTTCACTCATTAATCCCAGCAGAGCTTCTTCCAATTCATTCATTCACTGCAGTTCTGACCTTTTATTTATGTTTGCCACAACTTCTAATGTGCGTTTAATGTTCCATAAAGATATTAAAAGGTTTGAAGTCTTAACTTCTTATACAATATTCCATCCTTGTATAATCTAATATATTATTTTATTGCATAAGACTGCTGCAGTATGGAAACCTATTGGAGGTCCTGCTAATTCTGTTCATTGTGTCTTTACGTCCCAAAAGGTCTGCAACGTGAACAATAACCCCCCCGAGACACTCCAACATGTTTGTGCTCCAGTGGAAGTTCCTCTCCGTGTTACTGATTCAGCCAAACGCTGACTCACTTCATCTGTCAGTCTGCGCTTTGAAAAGTACATATCTGCTGCGGTTTAATCGGCCAAACGAGGGAGAGGGAAGCGAAACGGAGGGCAGAGAGTGAAAACAGCAAACAGTGAGGGGGACGCAGGAGGAGACGCACTCCCTGGAGGTTTAAATGAGCTTCTCCTGTCAGATGCTGCACAGTGTGTTCATCCGACAGTCACCTGCACCAGAGATTATATCAGCGTCTTCAGAGTCATTAAGATGCACTGGGTTGTCACTCTTGGAAATCCAGAGCACCGCAGAGATAAACCTTACAGAGGCTGCAGAGGCAGCGGTGACGTCCACTGATTTAAAGCAGCTGTGATGGGAGAGCAACAATTCTAGTAATGAACGTTTTATATATATATATATATATACACTCTCACGTGGTTTAACTGAACTTAAACCTGAACCTGATTTAAGACGACTTCACATCAAACCCCAACTTTAACTACATTTCTTACTTTACACAAAACGTCGTCGGCACAAGATAAAACCATCAACTGTCACTCCAGATGCTCATTTCCATTCCCGACGCCGCACATCTGTCAGGTCCGGCTATCATCGGGCCTAATATCGTGTCTGAACCCGGCAATCGCATTTCTATCTTTGTGAGGACATTTGATTTTCTAAAAAAACTGAAATACATGAACACACACACACACACGGATGATTTGCAGGCTGGCAGGAAAATGGCAGAGCTGTCAGAAATACGTCTCCGTCTTATTCTCGGAGCCGGGGCCATAATGAGAGGCTAAAAGAGCCGGCGCAGAGATCAATCTCTTACACACACACACACACACACACACACACACACACACACACACAGAGTCATTCCCTGCTTCCTTCTCTCACACATTTATATTGTCATATATCACGCAGCTCACACAGAAGTCTATGTGTAGCTTATTTTCGGCCGCACTTTGTGTTTATGCTAATTAGCAAATGTTAGCATGCATGGTAAACATGTCAGCATGTTAGCACAGCTTGTAGCAGGTGTGTGTGTGTGGTTTCTGGACATAATTGTGGACTCGCAGTATACAAGTCGAGGGTTACGTCACATATTAACACATTAACAGCCAATTCGTTCCGATTTTCTTTATCATTTTCTTAAGATTACTCAAACTGTCATCTGTCAGCTTTCAAATGTGATAATGACTTCAATGAGATATAATTAATTTATCCCTGTGTCTCTGAGGAGCTTCTTGTAATCTCGTGTCATGCAATCTGTCATTTCTGGATATAGGGGAGTAAAGGTTAAAGAAATAAGTCATTGGAGCAGGCGGCTTTTATTGTAACAAAGCCGGTGAGGACTATATCTTTCATCTCTCCTCTGGCTGATGACAGTGACAGGCCGAGGATGCCTGGATGAGAGAGACGATCCTCGGAGAGTCGGCGGAAAGGTTAGAGTGGCCCCAAGCAGCATGGCTGATGAGGACACACACACATGCTACAACCCCGTCAGTCATGTCCTCAGTGTGTCCCATTAAACCGCCCATAAAACGCTCATTGTGCTCAAATGTGTCGTGATTTCAAAAGATTTAGGCTCTATGACGGCTTCCAGTGATGAAACACAGGTGTCACCCAGCCAGGTGCTGATTGGCCAATCATATGCAAGCAAACAAAGAGTTTACAGCAAGGCCAACGACTTTTGAGCTAAATGCTAACAACAGAATGCTAACATGTTGACATTTAGATGTTTGGCCGGTAATGTTCACATCTAAGTCTAAGGTGTTAGCATGCTAACATTATCTAATTAGCACAAAGTGCATTGCTAACAAGCTAACATGTTTAGCAGCTATGTTAACCATTTTTGACATGTTAGCATGCTAACACTTGCTAGTTAGCTTACAGGTTAATGTTGGGGCCGTGAACGTCGGTACCAAACTTCATGGCAATCAATCCAATAGTTTTTAAAATGTTAAAAGCAAAAACTAAAATGTCAACCTCATGATGGCGCTAGAGGATGTCAGTCAAGAAAATGTACTGACAAGCTATTGACTAGGTAGCGGTTAGCGGGGCTAAAAACATCTCGACGTGAAGCGAGATGGCTACGTTTGTTAACAGAAGCCAAAGCGTCTGCATCGATTCACTTTGCCAGGTACCAGACGGCCCATTTATCACCACCTTAAGCTTTCACAAACTTCTCAGCAAGACGTAATCAGACCGAAGAGCAATCTGTGCCCCTCTTCTCATTAGGACTCTAAAGAGATCCCCCCAAAGCTTAATTATTTATCCACATTAATATGCCTTCAATTATTAACGACAGGTGAGTGTGTGAGTGTGTGTGTGTGTGTGTGTGAAGGCCAAAGATCAGCCCGCCTTTACCTCAGCCTCCCTCCTGATTAATGGATGAGGGAGAGGAGCCCTTCATGTATTATTACTGCAGAGAGCGAGGACCTTGGAGAGAGAGAGAGAGAGAGAGAGAGAGACGGGGAGTAAGAAAAAGAGAGAGAGAGAGAGAGAGAGAGAGAGAGAGAGAGAGAGACGGGGAGTAAGAAAGAGAGAGAGAGAGACTCAGTGAATGATAATCAGCGTTTAGTATGCAAACATGTCCTCGGTACAATGCTGGCATTTCAACGGGGCCTAAACTGGAACGCTTGTTTTTACACGTCTCTTTAAACGCATCACACCTGTGGCACAAAGTTGTGAAATGTCAAACAATTAAAAAAATAAAGTAGATTCACTCGTTATGAATTGAATTTTACGCGTTATGTTTTTGTAAACTGAACTTTTACAGCCTTCAGTTGAGATATTAAGTTATTTTGCAGCCGTTTAAATAAGAAATATGTCTTTGCTGTGAGTTTATTGGCTTTTATGAAGGAATATAAATATACTTTCCATTCATCCTTTCTTGTATGCCACCAATCTGCAGTGATTAATGCCTCCATTGTTGCCTTGCAACCTTTCATGTGTGTCTCCCCTTAGTTTCTGCAGCTGCTTCACTCTGACATCTAGTGGACGAGCACGGCATCGCGTGGAAGAAACAACCAGCTCTAATACATTTTATAAAACATACAGTAAAATACCATCGTCACCAAATAAACATTTATTCCATTTGCCTGTTTGGATTTAAAAGCAGTGTATAGCAACACATGGTGTCCTCTGAAACACACGTTTTATTGCAGGATACTAAATTTAGGTCGGCTGAAATCTCAAATATTTTAATTTAAAATGCAACTTATTACTGAATCTGTATTTCCATTATTTTGTGTCTGTTTATCAGATATTCTAATGTTCTGATGTGTTTCTGCAGCTTGTGTGTAAACGTACTTTAAGACCACTTACACACCACAGCCACTAGATGTCGCTAAAGTCCTACACTTGCTTTTGACTTTCCAGGTTTCCAGATGTGGACACTTGAGCCCAGAGGACAACCCCATAAATACTTTTCATCTTCATTTAGCACTTGATTTAATTAGAGTTTAGTGTAATTTAAGAATATTTGTGTTGTATTTATACTGGAGGACAAATATCACAACACATTCAAACACTTGATCCTAAGACAAACTGATTTTGCTCTTTAACCTGAGTGAAAAGGAAGAAATAAAACATTTACTGCAACTGTTTTCTAGTTTCCTCCACCAGGTGGCAGCACGAGCACACTTCATTCTGTCCTCAGAGCCTCACACCTCCTTTTGTCAGCTGAAACATTTTAAATCCACCTGAAAATGTAAAGAGGGGGTTTTATTTTTAGCACAAACAAACCACATTTAAAAAAAGAATATTTGTGGCCATAAAAAAGTTCCCTTGTTGTAAAAGCAGCCTTTAAAATATAAATCCTCTTTGATCGTTTATCCTCTTTTATTTGAAGGCCAAAGATTTGATCCAGGTAAAAATGTTCTTTAGCACTTTAATGTTGTTTCAGTTTCAACATGTTAAACTTGGAGAATTAAATGAGGTCCTAAAAACAATTAGAGTTAAACAGTAAATGCGTTGGTAAATTACTTTTGTAAGAAATTAAAGGACTATAATCTGTTATATTTTTAATATTAAACAAAAAAAACAACTACTTTTAAACAAATATGCAGCCTTTTTAGAAATACCAGACAGTCTTTATGTTAGCAAACATAAAGCATAATTCAATTAATTAAAGATAGCTGGAGTTAATAGTTTGGACTGTGTTAACAAGGCTGTTGTGAACACTTAAAACACACGTCCGGCTGTATTTCTGACTGGATCCTGAGCAAAAACAAGACCAAAACCCTGGGAAACTAAATAAACCCAGTGGATAAAGTGTAGAGCGACTGTTTGTAAAGATAGTTTTCACACAGGAAGGAGAGAATCAGCTGAAGCTGAAGAGCTGGAAACAGCATTTTCTTTTTCTGCATTTTAGAAGCAGATCTGCTGCAGTCACACACACACACTGTCATGCTTTACTTCAGCTTTTTAACAATAGTCCCATCATAAACCTGCGCGCGCGCGTGTGTGTGTGTGTGTGTGCAGCAATATAGGCTACTCAATAAACCGGGGGCTGCGGTCCGTCAGTGCATTTATCATCCTATTACGGCGACAAATCCGGCTCCCAATACATGAAAGGTAAAATGAATTACCAACGTTAAGCCGTCAATAAAGCCATTTCTGTAAATGGTGTCTCCGAGGGCCCCCGCTATTATTCAACAAGCTTTATCAGCACCTTGGAAATTACGTGGCTTGTAGCGGCGGCCCCTGCTTCACTTTGATTAAGGGCCCTGCCAGGGCCCGGTGACAGCGCTCTTGACTCGGGTTGTATTCAGCGCGCTCCCCGTGATGAACGCCGGGCTGATCGGGCAGAATGAAGACTAATTAAAAGCTATAAATTATCTTTGCAGCTCCTCTCAGGGAGCCTCTCTTCGCGGAGAGATAAGAGCGGACTGAGTGCTCATTTACGCACAAAGGAACAGCGGATTGATACTGTCCTAATTGGAATTTAATTAAGTAGCCTGGACACGGCGTCCCGCTCCGGCCTGCGGGATAAAGATTTCACTGTTAAACATCAACACGTCTCCACTTCCAGGATTATTAATATTATTATTATTTCAAATCGCCAATTAGAGAACTCGTGGCCATTTTTATTCTCATTCCGGAGATTCTTTAGTTTTAGTTTTTCAACCAAAACACGACACATTCCTGCTTTTCCACTTTTCCAGGCCTCTTTGTGTTTCTATAAACTTCCATTTTTAACTCGTATTGGTTTATTTACTTTCTTCATGAGTGGATACGAATGTAAAAAAGTGTTGTTGTTCCAAAATCTGGGTGTTTAAATCATAAATATGGCTGAAATGTATAAATGAAAGCGCACGAAAATGACAAAGAAAGGACAGAAACACACGGTTCCATTAATTCTACACTTATTTCAGGCTAAATTATTGTGTTGGTAGTCAAACATATAAAAAGGAAATAAGTGAAAACGTGTGAAAGTATTTCTACATTATGCAGTCAAATAAAACACCTGCCCACAAAGGAGCCTGCAGGCGCTAAATAAGCTTAAAAACTACAATAAAAGTCAAAATTAAAGTAATTTTCTTATAATTTAATCACCATTTATAATATAAGTGGATACTTGTTTATAAAATGTGTATTAAAATGAAGTAAACGTACTTCCTGTCGCTGTGTGTACGGTTTATAAGGGCGCGCCGTCGAGCTCCGGATTGGACGTCGCCGACTGTGACGGGGGGCGAACTCGGCTCCTGATTGGTCCGCTGCACGTGTGTACGCGCACATGTGCTTCCGGCAGGGTGTAAGAGAAAGAGAGGGAGGAGAGGGAGGAGAGGGAGAGGGGGGGGGGGGAAGAAAACACACACGCGCGGGGGGAGATAACGGCTTTAGGAGAGTTTGTTAGAGTACACAGATATTATGCTGCAGCGGGGAGACGCAGGGAGCGCGAGATGCTCGCTAGGCCAGGTGTCGGAGGGCAATTAGGAGACGACATGTAGGTGATATTACAGACAAACTACACAGGTATTTATTCGTTTTATTGCAGCGTGAGAGGCTCGTTTTTTACATGCTGTCCGCCTGAATTGGATATCGAAACGGGGGCGGGAGAGCGAGCAACAAGTGGAGTTTCCGCGTGGAGAGGCCGACGTATCTCACCTGACATGGAAGAGCAGAAAGAGCCCACCGGCGGCCGGGACTCGACCGAGGAGGAGAGCATGTCCCTGTCGCCCAACCTCCCATCCCCACCCCTGGTTTTACCCCACCAGGCCGCGCAGCAAGCCCACAGAACCACCAACTTTTTCATAGACAACATCCTCCGGCCGGACTTCGGCTGCAGGAAGGAGCCGAGCTACCGCGACCGGAGCCAGACGCCCGGCCGGGAGAACGTGAACCCGCTGGGGGCGAGGCCGCACACCGGCAGCCTCTGCCTGGACTCCACCTGCAGCAGCGACAGCGCCTCGTCGTCGCCGTCCTCCTCGTCGTGCACTTCCTCCTCGTCGCCGTCGTCCAAGCAGAACTCGTCGAAACAGGGCGAACCGGCGGGCAACGGCACCGGCAGATACGCAGACACGAGCGGCAGCAACGGAGGGTCTCCGCCCCTAACGAAAGAGAGCCAGGCGATGTTGTGGCCCGCCTGGGTCTACTGCACGCGCTACTCGGACCGGCCCTCATCTGGTAAGGCACAAGCAAATAGTCCCGAGTTACGCCGGCTGGTGTGTTTGAGTGCTGGGGAAGTCGTCCGGATTATTAAACTGCTTCCTGGTGCTTTTATTAAATCTGTGCAAACCTCAGAGTTATTCGTTTGAGAAGGAACATCAAGATTATTATTTTAAGGGTGGCTTTAATCCGGCAATTTTTGTTTTTAAATCAAAGCCATTCTGAAATCAATAATTACTCAAATAAAAACGCAATATGGGCTTTTGTGTCTCACATTAGTTACATGGTAATTATTAGTGGTGTGTTCAATGTCAGCTCTAAAAGCGGCATCATTTTTAATGCAATTGTGTTTTCCCTATAACAAATGTAACATTAGGCCCCGTGACTTGTGCACATTTAGTTTGTCTGCTTGAACAAGACGGCACGTGTTCACAAATATACACATAATAATATAATGTGATTATTCATGTATTATATCACAGCTGCTGCTGTTTGGTTTGTGCGGGTTTTGCATGTTTGACGACACCGTGATGTATTTGAGTAGATCTGCATGTGTAGTGGTAGTACCCAGAAGAAATGCAGCCATTTATGGGATATTAAACTAATTCAATTACACAAATATTATATTGACTTTTGTTTTTAAAAGATTATAAAGCAACGTGACACCGGCTGTAACAGACAGAAAAGACACATTCAAGTACAGAAGATTAGTTTCAGGGCGCTTTGGTTCTTATTTTTAACTGCAGTGTTTAACCCTCTGTAGCATCAGTTTATATTTTTACACTGAATGCATCGTCTGGATATTTGGTCCAGAAGATGCATTCAGTGTAAAAATTATGCATACGCTTGCAAATAAGACACAGCGTGTTCCTAAAATAATAATTATATTTATTTAAAACACAGAATAAAGTGAGACGTGGAGGTCTCCCTGTTTGTCTAATTCTACATAATATTCATTCATCTCGTTGTTTAAACCTAATTATAAAGAATAATGATGAAGTTTGTTTTATTTGATGTGTATTGCTTCTCTTGCACCGTATCAGAGTGCATGTTCACATTTTATTTGTCTGGTAGCTGCAAGTAAAAATGCACTTTTCCTATATGTGTGACAGTTTATGCATAAAGTTAGCATGCTGGAGCTTGATGCATGTTAATGTGATGATGGAGTAATCAGCCAGGGTGGACTCCCAGTGATCGTACTGTAACAGGAGAAAACTGTGGTGAGACTGAAAAGCAACTTCTGGCTGCTTGTTTTGACAAAGTGTGCTGGATTAGACTTTACACAAACGGCCTAAAGTGGCAGATTGACTGCAGACGCTGACTGTGTGCACACTGAATATGATACGTGTCCACTGTCGGCAGCTGATTTATAAAAAGGTGTGAGCAAATGTTCCTGATTATCTGCAGACACCTGCGACCTGCAGAGGCCTCCTCAAATATTAATGTATAATTTAGCATTAGAATATATCACTTTGCAAAGTCAATGTATTATTTCTTAAAGAGTAGTAACACGCTGCAGCGGGTTAGCAGCCAGGCAGGAAACACTTTAGGTTTGCTGAATGTCGGATCCAGATAATAAAATGGTGCAATGATCCGTCATCAGGGAGGCTGGATCGATCCGAGCAGGAGCTCTGATGATGGGAGACACTGGAGGGCTCGTGTGTAACACTGTGCTGCCGGTGGAGCCGTAGAATAAATATTTTATTGCCATTGTTGTTTCCACACCAGGCCCAAGGACACGCAAACTGAAAAAGAAGAAGAGCACAAAGGAGGACAAGAGGCCCAGGACAGCGTTCACGGCCGAGCAGCTGCAGAGACTGAAAAACGAGTTCCAGGCCAACCGGTACATAACGGAGCAGCGGAGACAGTCGCTGGCCCAGGAACTCAACCTGAACGAGTCCCAAATTAAAATCTGGTTCCAGAATAAGAGGGCCAAGATTAAAAAGGCCAGCGGCTACAAGAACGGCCTGGCGATGCAGCTCATGGCGCAGGGACTGTACAACCACTCCACCACCACCGTGCAGGAGGACAAGGAGGACAGCGAGTGACCGGGACCACTTTCCCACGACCGGACTGCTTCGCCTTTTGGAAATAAATCCAAAGTGTGGGAGACGCTATTTAAAAACACAGATTTCTGTTTAACAGTATATGGACATAATTCTATAAATGAACGTTATTAAAGTTTATATAGCCAAACAGTTACCATGTTGTATAGTATATTTAATTTCAGGCTCCTCTCTCCTGTCTAATTGGCTTTATAGGTTTTTTGTGCCCCCCCCCCTCCAACACATCAGTCCGCAGACTCAGACAAGCCAAAGATTTTAATATGTTCACATGTAGTCTGAAATAAAGAGAACGGGAGACCCATGTGCTAAATGTTCTTTCTTTCATCAGCTTCCACAGATTAAGCACTTTCAAACTCAAGTGCATCATTTTAATTCTAAATGAAATGTATAAGGGGAAATTATCATTATCATTATTATTATTATTATTATTATTATGTTTGGTCACTTTAACCACTTTGCAACATCTTTATAAAATGCAAATATGGATAAAATAAATCGCAAATTTAAAGGAACGTGATTAATAATAATAATAATAATAATACATTCTGTATAGTTATGGCCATATAGATTATTTGAAATGTTTGTACACACACACGTTCATCCTTCACTGCTTGTTTCTCTCTTGTTCATCTCTTCCACGTCTCTGCTTCACTCTCCTTCAGAGGAACTGGTGCAGGAGCCTTCAGTCTTCTTTCTGTACATGTGATCTGGTGTGTTCGGCCTGATGTGACCTCAGGTCCAGGTCTGACCGAGGCTGGCTGTGAACTCTGTGTGTGTGTGTGTGTGTGTGTGTGTGTGTGTGGGTTCAGGGTCTCTGCAGAAATGTCTGATTATGTGAAAGTTGTTTTGGGAGACGCTGGAGAGGAAAAAACAAACTAAACTCAGATACAAACACGTCATTTTTATTTTAATTTGAAATTAAAACCTCTTTTATTTCCCACAACCTCCAGCCATGTGTGGAACTGATATAGATTTTTATATTATAGATCTTTTAAAAAGAGGAATAGTGGAGTTATTGCTTTCAGTAAAAACGTTGAACATGTGTATATCAGTACAGAAGCAGCTTGTTTTCATGCTCTGTGCCGCTGACACTGCTTCTGATCATGGTGCAGTGCTGCTATTTGTAGGTAAACATAAAGTCCCACAGAAATGCCATGTTGTGTAACATGAGGCTTAAACTTTACATTGATTTTCAAAGCGTCCCGTATTTTCCACGAGTTCTTCGCCATTACAGTAAAATACTGATTGTTTCCCGAACACACGTAAACTCCCAGAAAGAGCGATTTGACTGTGAATTTGGTGAAAAGGTGAATGATTCAAGGCGGCAGCACAGAGCAGCGTGAAATACACGCTCCGTGTTTGTTGCGTCGCTCAGACACAACTGATCGCGGATCGGATTATTTAATTAAGAGCTAACGAGCCTGCAGAGGTCTGCAGCGGAGGACTTCACGGCTTCTTAATTATTTCAAGTGCTGCTGCGTTTGTGTTCAGCTCTGCCTATAGAGCAGGGATTTAATAAGCGCACAGCAAACCTGCTAATAATTGATTTCAGGGAGGGACTCCGTGTTAGAGTGTATATTATATGTTATATTATATATTATATATATATATATATTCATTCCAACAGGACCTTATTTATGCAGATTTCAGCCCGCGGAGAACTTTATCACTGCGCCTTAACGACTGCAGCATTGAATTGTGTTGAATTTAATTGTTAAATCACAAAAAAAGTGAGCAAAAGTGGCTTAAAATAGGCACAAAAAGCCTCCATTCGCCAGTAATACATCTTATTATAATTAGAAGAAATGGCTCGCAGCTGCGCAGGTAAACGGTGACGCTTCCCCGCAGCACGTGGAAACCTCCAGGGCTTCCCACGGAGATCCACAGCAATATAAGGAATAATTTGACTTTAATATTCACTGAAATGTATGAATGAATATTCATCAGATTTCATTTCGGTTTCACACCGAATCTAATTGAATCGAAACATCAAATGGATCAGATGTGCGTGTTTCATTCACCACCAAGAAAAGGATTTAGAACGAGCTTTAAAGTCATTTAAATGCACCTTCTTGGGTTTAGGAAGTAAATAAGATGTTTTTATTATATTTAGAAACACACACACACACACACACACACACACACAGTCCGTGCCATCTGGCCTGCACGTGTGAACAGAGGTGCTGAGGCCGCGCGGCTCTTCACGGTCAGCTAACCCTGCAGCTCGGATACTATAATGATAGTTTGATTCCCTGCTGTGAATGCGGAAGAGGATCCTGTGACAATGTATTTAAAATTCATACAATTATGAAACAGCGAGAGGATTTCTGTCCCCCGACCCCCCCACCACCACCACCTTGTCACTTAGGACGCGAGGGTTTATCTGTAAAACAAAGAAAAGCCGGGGATCGTTTGCATAGTTAGCATAGTCTGCCTCGCAGGCACAATATGGATTTAATTTATATGCAAATGAAAGCAATAAAAGGAGAATACACACTGGAAATGTGCGGCGTTTAAAGGGGAGAGAGTTGGATTCAGAGCAGGTAGCACACGTTATCCTCCACAACACTGTTATATAACATCCCCACGCTGCAGCACTGCTGTGTGCTGCATGCACCCTGCAGGACTGTGTCACTACAGCAATACAGCTTAGAAAAGATCATGCATTGGACCGCATATAGATGAATCTGCCCGGCTGTAGCTCCACATCCAGCAGCTTTAACTGTGTTTTCTATGTTGAGACAAGTTAGAAAATAACAATACTTCAGCACGAGTCTGAATGCACGACTTCAAAACTAATAATCGAATACTTCTGTTACTTTTCAAGCACAGACAGAAAGTTACTTCATGTTTAAGGTTTAAATCTGTGATTTTATTTGCAACAATCGACACTAAACTGAGGGTCTCTGCAGAAACATGCTGGCTAACCACCTGTCAATCAAACAAGACGTGTGTGTGTGTGTGTGTGTGTTTGTCCTTCAGAGTGTTGTTTATTTTGTATGATGCACACTGCTGGAAAATACATGTCAACACTGAATCAGAGCAGTCTTTCAGCACACACACACACACACACACACACACACACACACA
>JAVQJD010073924.1:0-48445 GCA_036023655.1 Nannoperca australis | reverse complement strand
TATATATATATATACACATACATATATATATATATATATATATACACATACATACATATATATACACACACATATATATACACACACATATACATACACACACATATACATACACACACACACACACACATTATATACTCTAATGCTGCAATCAACCAGTTTTCACAAATATCATTAATTCAAATTGAATTAACATCATGTGTTTCATATGTTTCTTTGCTTTAATTATTAAAGAAGATCAATCTTAACCTGTATCGAATGTCAAACATAAAATAACCCCAGGCTAGTATGTGAAATATTATTTCTATGCATACTATAAGCATGGAGGAGCTGCCATTGGTGCAATTCTCCGGTGTTTGTTCACTTCAGTTAACTGACACCTAAAGAAGAGGTAGGTTGAATAAGAAGAGTTATTTTTATATGTCATACCATAAAGACAGCTCTCTGGAAGGCGGTGGTGGTGTCCATTATGTGCTGCAGGATGATGGTTTCCAGCTCGTCTGGGTACATCTCATCTGGGCTCAGAGGGACTCCATTAAATAAAGCCAGAGGTAGGGCACCCAGGCCACTCTTTTTGTAAAAGAGGGCACCAACCTAGAGCGCACAAAACAGGGACTGAATCCTTGGATGCTCCTAAGTAGTTATTCTTACTTCCAATAAACAGAAAGACACCAACAGAGAGCTATTTCATGTCCTTACCTTTCTTTTGTCATCATACTCGGTTTCTACACCGAGAATCCTTTCAGCATTGGCTTTAGGGAATTTTCGCTTCATGTAGGCAGAGACTGTATTAACAGACAGCGTCCCCCCCACATCTACTTGGCTGTACAACTGCAAGAGAGTGGCAAATCAGATTAGATTTGACCGTCACCGTCTTCAGATCCCTGCAACTGTCAATAATTTCCAACTCTATTTGATAGAGCTGATACCAGAGGAAAAATCCCACCAATTCATCTTGTCCAACAATGTCTAAAACCCTGGGATAACACAAGGCACAATATAACCACTGACTTCTGAGGCACGCAGAGATGTGACTCAGCAAGGAGGGTGCTTTAGTTATTCTTCAAGAAGTACTTGCCAAAACAACTGAGATTTATATATGTGACATACTTACTGAGAGCATGGACATGAGAGCCTGGGATAAATCGTACTCGTCTGCAATGTAATTCAGCAGTCGGTAAAATCCAACCCCTGCATCTGAGAAGCCATCAATCTCATCTTCGGTGTTGACAACAAACACAAATCCAATTCTATAAAGGGGGGGGGGGGAACAAGTATTCAATTTGCAGGTGAAATTAGAATAAGTACCTGGTAAAGATTATAAATGCCAAAAGTGGGCCATATAAACAGCTGTGGAGGTGGGAGAAATGTTGGTACCAACCTCAGGGGGATCTTGTGCTTGTAAAAAAGCTCTGCTAGTTTCACCAGCTCAACGCTTTCTTCTCGTACTGGATCTAGGAACAACACCTAACAACAAAGACATCCTCATTAAATCTGATTCATAATACATTAACAAATACTCATTAACCGACTTGGATCATAGATGAATTAGAGTTTAGCAGATACAACAATAGACCCAGTCGCAGAGAGTTCTGACAATCAGACGCAATGTTAATTATTCAAAATGTACTCAGTATTCTCTTTTGTGAGAGTGTGTCTGGCTGTACCGACTGAAACGTTATTATAGCAAAAACAATTTCATCTGGGTCTAGCAGAAAGGAGTTTCATAGCCCCCTCTACCCCTCAGCATTTCTGGCCTTCGGGCGACTCACCAAGTTGAAGAAATTGCGTCGGATCTGCCGGATGACTCCAGGAAAGGTAGCTCTGAGGAGCTCCTGTACACCCGTTGGCCAGCTGCTGTAGGCTGGATCATTCTCTATGTCGTTTAACCACTGGAAAGCGCATGGCAAACAGAAGGATGATATTCATAAGTTGAGTACAAGCTACCGAACTCCAACCCTCGAACAGGTAGATTTGAAGTACCTCACTCAAGGACAATTCTGACTGGTGTTTTCTGTATGCTTGACTATATGTTTTCCGTGGTTAAGACATGGTATCTATCAGAGAAATCAAAATTCAGGCTTCTGTTTACATTTATAACCAAGTTGGTTTTCAGTTAAGCATGTAAGTGACAAAAAATGTGAGGCAACCAGTTACAATACATGGCTTACTCGGATCAAATGTGTTAGAGAGGCCCGTAAACACCTTAATCTTTTGCTTTTGCTTTACTTTCCACTCTGCATCAGTTACCTCCACCAGCAACCTCTCCCACAACTCCACATTCCAAACTTTCATTCTCAAATGTTGGGTTTCCAATGCTGCTATCTCTGAATCTCTGGGTGTGACTGTATTTCCAGCAGAAGCTACACCCTGTACTTGACATTAATGATTCAGTGTGGTGATAAACAGTTCCTGTTATTTGTCAAGAGAACCAAGATACTGCACAGTGTTACATTAGGTAACTTTTGAACGTTTCTGTCCTGTTTACTGCTTTATACCTGCAAGATTTAATTATAAAAAAGGTATAAAATGTACATAGATTCTCCTTGAATGTGCTTTAATTAGAGTAATCTACATGCTCAGTAAAACAGGTAATGGCATACATTTAAATAAAGCTGTTGCATGGCAAATAAATGAACAGTTATGTGGACAGAAATATACTAGAGTGCTACCTACCACCACAGAAAGCTATTAGCTATGGCTTTTTATGATAAATGGCCAGAATCATAGCTGCATCAATCATCAATCTGGCACTAACAGCGGTCTTTCTCTCCATAACTTACAGCACAAGCCTCCCCACAGTGGAAACGTTTGCCTGGCTAGCATATAATCATTATCTCTAATACACTCTGTCTCTTCCTGTGTGTCTCTCACAGACACACATACTGTACATACTCTCCATCTCTAGAAGGTGAGATGCAAGCTGAAATGACAGACCTCTTGACTGAATGCAGAAAGGCTTAAACTCTTTATTTATGTAGCATTTATTTGTACTTAGAATATTTAAATGGCCAGAGGGGCCAAAATGAAAACTTGCAAGTTTTTAATTTGATAGCTTTTATTGGCTAACTTCCCAATTAATAACTGCAGTTTCTGGCGGGCTTGAGACTGTTGCAATAGCCTGATGAGTAATCCACTAATTCACAGTCCGGTGCAAGTACACACAGAAGAAAAAAAACCACCTGCAGTCTCTGGACCAGAAGAATAATGCTTTTGGACAGGACTCACCATTATAGCCGGATGCCTGATATCTAAGGCATAGCTGTCATCCACAGCATTCACAGGTAACCTCAGCAGCTTGCCCTGATGTTCTCCTTTTATGCCTAGGTTATGAAGCCCCTCCAAGACCCTGGCCTCTCCCCTGAGGATGTCCAAAATGCTGTAAATACAAAAAGCACAGGTTAGTTTTGTATATATATTAGCTGGGTGGCAGTGGCTTGTGTTGCAACAAACTGATCTTGCTGCAACAGGATTGCTGAGCCAAGGCATACGGCTGAGGCTTCCTGGGGAGAGCACAGGCTCTGCCACTGCTGCCCTCATGCTGGGTTCCTACCTGAAAGGGTTGTGAATGTCCAGATCAATGTGCAGTCCATTGATGAAGAGCTCCCCATCTCCTGGGTGAACACCAATGGTCTCACTGAGACGCTGAAAGAACAAGCTCAAGGTGTTAGCCAATTGCCAGAAACCCTAAATGAGCGATTCTACCTTTAATGTCTGATCTTTAAACAAGAAAAGATTAGCACAGATGCTACAGCAGTAACTGGAAGAGATAAAGTGTGCACATAGACTGGGAGAAAAATAATTTGTTTCAGATACAGATTAGAAACCCGTTCTCTAAAATAACCTTGTGTAATGGCTAAGGATGTTATCAAAGAAAAGTGATATCGCACCTTTTGGTTCTCCTCAATTTCTTTTCTCATTTCCTGCTTTACGGCCACTCTTG
This sequence comes from Nannoperca australis, assembly GCA_036023655.1. NCBI lineage: Eukaryota > Metazoa > Chordata > Actinopteri > Centrarchiformes > Percichthyidae > Nannoperca > Nannoperca australis. The sequence goes on along the minus strand of JAVQJD010073924.1, from coordinate 44,502 downwards.
TCAGTGATCTGTGGGAACAGTAAAACATGTACAGTCACCATCAGCTTTTACCACATCCCCAGCTGGCAGTAAAATGACAGTTTTAATCTCCAAAAACCTGCGAACCCTCAAGATGGTACATTTTCAGTCAATCCCCTGTAAACACCCGACTCTTACTCAGCACTTTTCGGTGTTATTACAAGCTGCCTGAGCCCAAATAAGCAAACATCAAAAAGCTGATTAGATCTCTGTATTAAAAATGTGTATTTATTGTGGATAATGCTCAAAGAAAATGGGTTTATCAAAGACATATTTCATCTGCACTTAACAGCATTTGTTATGGCTGGATTCACACATTGTAATAAAGACTAGGGCTCAAAAAGACGTATGAACCAGTCAGCCAGAAAGAGAAAATAAGATGAATCTTCTTACCTGGCTTTGCTTGGAAAGTTCTGACTGAGCTCTCGCATGAGCTTCAAAGCATCAAACTTTGGCACAGACATGATTCTGGCAGCTGCCTGAAAACTAAGATCTGTGGAGATCAAATAATGAAATCATCAACACTTACACATCTATGCATTCACATAATGTCTAGACAAATTAAATCCATGCAAGGCAATCAAAGGAGATTACATTAAATGTGCTATGACACACACACATAAATACAAAATAAAAGCATATCCAGCCACATATGGTTCAATATACAATAACTACAAAGCTAAAACAACAAAATTCCACATTGCAGTAATTATAGATTTCAAGTGCATTGATCAATTTTTTTCCCCTTACAATCATGAAATAGAAAATCGATACCTTGCATTTCCCACACTTTGAGAGGAACCATGTCATTTGTACTCTCCAGGAGATGTTTGCGAAGGTCAACAAGTTGATCTTGGAGTTCAGGGTGAGATTTCCTGAGGGGAGGTAAAAGATAAAGAGGAAAAGTACAAATACAGTGCACAGACTTCTTTTGCTCTCTTTAACAAGTTGTACAAAGCACAGGGTGCAAAGCATCAAGAACAAAAAATACGAGAGTGAAAAAAGTCTTTATTGCAATAAAAATGTTACAGTTAAGCTACTTACTTTAATGGTCCAAAAAGGAATCCTTGGACTTCATCATTATTATCATCTTCTGCATTTATACCCGTCTTTAAATCTACAAAGAAAAACATTTGTGGTTTATTGCCTTGGACACAGCGAGGTCCAGCACAGAATGTTTGATAAGTCACAAACTGACCTTTTACTTTGGTGTCATCCACAGCTTTGTATTCTGTGCTTTTGATAGCCAACTCCACTCCATACCCAGATAAAAGCATCTTTTGAGGCTTTGGTTCCTGCGAGCAGTGAGAGGCATAGTAATGTACTGTGATAATTATCATTAAGACTGCAGATCCATCCCATGCTTTCTTCCTGTACCTATACACACTACATGGCCATAATTATGTGCATACGTACGCTCAGAAGCAACAACAGTTTAGCAGCAATGCAGAAGGCTGAATGCTGAAGCCCAGAAAATTGTCTAAACTTTGCAAGTTGCAGCAGTCACTACTGAGTTCAAAGCTTCCTCGGGAGGCAACGTCGGATAACGATCCGTTTTTTGGGGGACTTCATGACATGGGTTCTCCACGGCCTAACATCACTGTGTGCAATGCCAAGAGTCGGCCGGACTGGTGGAAAGCCCACCACCAGTGGAGCAGAGGAAAAAGTGTTGGTCTGGACAGTAGAAACTGTACATCATTTCATTGTTTAGGCTAGGCTCCTTACAATTGTTAATGCTTGACTGACTTGCATAGAGCGCTGACCTGAACTCCATCAAACAGCTTTTGGTTCAGTCACAGTGTCCAGCGCATTAAATATGACAGTAATGCTCAGGTGTCCACATTCTTTTGGCCATGTACTGTATGACTATATATGACCGCCCTGTGTTTGATGTATAAGTTCCCCATTTACTAGAAGGGTTTTTTTCAGTAGTCAGTGAAAGTTATAATCTATAACACATGGGCCGTCACATACAGCAGCAGATTCACTGACATTCAACCTTGACACTAATATCACCCAGAACCAAAGCACCGCCTCAGTCTTTGACAGGCACAATCACAAAACTTTCACACCCACACTCTTGTTTTTTCTTCAACACGCGCCTTAAAGGCATCAAAGGCATCTGTATCTCAATTTGTTTTTTTGTTTTATTTTGCAGAATCTTTTAATAAATATTTTTTTCTCTTGAAAATTGGTCAGTAATTCAATCTGTACAGTCCACGATTTTTTTTATGCCTGCTTTAGCACTAAAATGAATAATATGATCCCTGTAGTGAAGATCTATGGCATAGAGTGATAGCTATATTAGGCTTTGGCTGCACAGGCAGTACTTGTCAGCAGGATTAATTCATTACTGGTTCTGATCTTTTCATGAGATTTGAGTTGACAATAAGTAAAATGGAATATCACAATAGAGCTCTTCTGTGCAAAAGTGACAGTTTAAAATTGCTGCATATGCATTGCTACTCACCGCTACAAAATGCCGCAGCACGTATAAAAGTGTGCCCTCTTTAGCCTTCTCTGACAGCACTTTATGAAAAGAGGTGAACTTCTTGGTTCCAATCTCAGCATAGAGGATCACAACGGGCACGTCTGTTTTATTGATCCCTGGATATGTGTGATCATTCTTGTATAAATACGGTTTTGACCTGTAAACGTTTGGAAATGTTGTTAAAGAAGACATTTCAGAAATAAAATGATTTGTGTCAACAGCATTTGTACATTCATCACAGGCAAAACGCAGTCAGTGAAAGCATCAAAGAATACAATTTGAATAGCAAAATAATTGTGCAAACATTTCATCTTGTTCTGCTCTAAGCGAACGAGTTCATTCACAGAGAGGAAGACTGCGCGATTCTGTGTTACCTGCCTGCAGCTGCCTTCAGGAGCTTCTTTATGTCCTTGGTATTGCAGCTATGCTGACCATGGACGGAGACAAAGGCAGGGCAAGCCTCAGGCGGAGGTTCATCACTAGCTATCTGTTGAGAGCAGGGAGGGAGAAGAATGTTCTGTAACACACATAACGCTAACACTGCCAGGGTCTGGTGATTTGTGCCCACAAGGGTTTCTCACATTAAAACACATGTGATTATGGCTAAAAGCTAAATACAAAATGGCAAGTCTGTAAACATGGGCCTAAGTTAATCATAGTTAAATCAGTTACATGATTGATTTATTCTCAATATTCTCCAGCAATCACCGCAGCAATTTACATTGTGCGGCACAACACTTCATTTCACCGGCAAAAGGCCATTACTCACTCAAATGTTTAACACATTTTTAAATTAGAGAAATTCATCAACCAGTGCATCACTGTCACCAAAACGAAATTTGTTCTTATCAGTGCAGAAACCATGGCAATCTAAAGGCTGAGGAATTGTGTACACAGAGTCACCTAGTATTAAAGTCAAATGTAAAAAATCTCAATACAACATATTCACATAAATTAAGAAACATTGTAGAAAGAAATTATTTAAATCCCCTCTGCAACCATACTGTCCACCCAAACTCTCTTGTCTATCTTGCCACAGCATTTCACCTGCCTCACATATCATCATATCATGTTTGTTGACTGTTCTTTTGGCCTCTGCTCTGTAATGAGCTCACATAGAGCAACCATTGAAGGTTTTGCTTTCCCGTTCTCTCTGTCCACCTTTTTAACCAAACCATCATGAATCTTCAAGTGGCATAAGTAAGATGTTGCTCCTCTCGGATGTCTGCCTTTATTTATATTCAGGAATTGTGCCAAAGCAGTTGAGAAAAACTGTAAGCAAGGCTTGCAGAGCACACTGGGTCAAGATTAGTGAAAACAGACAATATAACTCCCTCAAGACAAGAAATAGACCGCGCTCTCTTGTAATATTCCCAAACTGCTTTTGAAAAGGTTTGACAATAGTTAGATTCATATTATTTGAAATCACAACATACCTGCTGGGATGCATGAACAGCTGGCGAGTATGACCGTAGAGACAGAGCAAATTTGAGGAGATTAACTTGAAGATCAGTGAGGAACTGGCCAGCCTTCTTAATGATCAAGTTGTAGTACGACCGCACAGATTCTGTGAGACACATTGGTAATAATTGGGCTTTTTAGAAGAGAAACACACCTGTTGAGGTGCAAAATTATTTGAAATCTATTTTAACACAGCAATTGCAACTCCAGAATCTAAGCAATGGCATGGTTTCAAACACCGTACCTCCTTGCTTGTAAACGGTGAGCTCTTTCACGGTGTCAACAAACTGCCAGAATTTCTCATTCCCATCTTCTCCAATAAACTCGCTGCACGAGAGAAAATGGAAGTATTAGTCACCATTAGTCAGTAACCACAGTATGTATGTAAGTAACCATTCGCTGACTGCCCAACGGTTAGAGCTGCAGACCACATAATAATTTTATATTTTCTGGTAATAACTGTGCCTAACTTGTCTCCAGTCTTGGTTCCATAATGTCCGCTGTTAAGTATCACACAGCATTACACAGACCTTACAGGAATGCAGTAGGTTTTGATAAAAATCTGAATTTTTGCACACACAAGAAAAAAAATGTTATGCTTAAGACCAAATTGAGTAACACCATAAACAGAGAACTTTATACATAGTAGGTTATTAACAGTGTTAACACCAAAATAATTGTGTCCATTGCATCAATACTAAAGTTATGACCCACTAGAGTGAAATTATTTACAGAACGGTCATATCTTTTGGGATGGAATCTGTCATTTTGACTGACAAAAGTCAATTTAAGAAACATTTTTCCCAATCGATATACAATTACGGGTTTGAGTTGTGCTACTAAAATATGGCAACTAAGAAGGAAAAAAATGTATAATACGGTCATGATCTCTGTATTTTTTTGGTGGGAATTTGAATGTTTGAACAACCTGGGGAGAGTTTACATGCATATAGAAACATACAAATGGTGGCTGTTTTATATGCTAACTCCAGAGTGTTTTTTTTAATCTCAAATTTAGATTAGACTACTTTTAAACAGAAAAAGAGAGAAATGATTCAGTATCCTGGTGGTGTGTCAGTGTCAGAGGGCATTTTAAAAAGCATTTAGTCCTACATGCCAGACCTGCAGAGACCTACGTTTACAGAAAACATAACTAAGCAATTTAGTAATTAAACAAAATATGAAAACAAAACTAATACTTAAAATTATTTCATAAATTTAAAGAATTTCTGTTTAGTGACACCTTCTTTTCTTGAGGAGGCAGGGTGCATGTGTGGGACAACATAAAAATCCTGGCTACGGCCCTGTTTGCTGCAGCTTTGTTGTGAATGTCCACTGGTGAGTACCTGGTCTCCAGGAGGAAAGGCGTCATGCTCCACTTTGCTTTTAGACTGGCAGTGACACCTTTGGGTGCTGATATGGCTTGGGGTATGTTCAGCAGCAGCAGCGACAGCACAATAACGTTCCTCATTATAGCCGGCGTGACGTAACATTAACCTACAGTGGCAGAAAGCAAACGCCAACACTGAGATGTGCCCGGTCAGTGCCACGTAGTTACTCTAAGTTATCATCTAAACCACAACACAGACGTCTTAGAAACAAAGAAACTGAAGAATACACTGTTGCTAGCTACATGAGAAAATCACGTCGTTGGCTAGACTTACTTGTAAAATAACGACAGTTCAGAAGGATCAAACAGAGTTGAAGTTAACTTAGCTGTAGCATAGAAGTAAATTGCCCTGTCGTGAATGAAAACACTACACTAGCGTCACTTAACGAACAATGTCTACAAAGACCGCTTGCTAAAAACATGTCATAGTGTACATTAGACACACATAACCAGTGGTTACTGTGTTGCCAATAATATATATCTCACCCCGTTAGAGATGCTGGCCACTTCCATACAAAGCGAAGGGCTTCAGGTGGGGTATTTTGGGCAGCTAACAACCCCGTTAAGCTAGCACGTTGCCGGGGTTGCGGCGTATTGTGGTGGCTCGAGCTGACCGTTATTCGCGTCTGAAGCAACCGTTAAATGGAAAATTAAGCGTGGCGTATATTTATTTTTAAGCACATTTGATCACCTTATTTACTGGGACACAATTAGGGACGGTGAGTGTAAAGTAAAAAAAAAACTGATGGTAAAACTGGAATCTATTCTGGCATAGCGGTAGACAGCTAAAAAGACAGACGCTGCGGCTCAAACACTTTTCCCACCTAACATTGTAGCATGTTGTATTGTGGAGTAGTGAGTAGGTGCAACTTGCCTAGGCAGAGTGTTATAACTTAACAAATTATATCAATAATAATAAAACCCATTATCATAACGTGCGTTTTGATTATTATATATTAATAATATATGTGCATATAGATCTATGTGTCAATCAGGACTTCAATCAGACTTGATGAAAAAAGAAATCAATCCAGACTGAGATATCCTGATTTATAATCAGTATGGGTTGGGAAACCCATGCAGACTGCACCAAGCTAACGAATGATGTGCCTGTCATAAGAAGGGGTGAGGCCAAGAAGAATAGCCTACAAACAGTGTGTGTGTGTGTGTGTGTGTGTGTGTGTGTGTGTGTGTGTGTGTGTGTGTGTGTGTGTCTGGAGCTCCATGATACATTAAAAATGTATGTTTAGTATTGTTCTAGTGTAAATTTGCATAGCCTACTGTCTTGAACAGTTAAGTGAGCAATGCAGATGGGTGGGATGGTTACTCATGGTGTTTCCACTGGAGTTGTACACTGTAATTTAAGAATGGTCAAAATAAATTTAGCAGCGGCAGAGATGTCCTGATTTATAATACTTATTGGTCAAGTTCTCCATTTCATTACACCCTCCATGCCTGGAAAAAGCTCATTTCTTTGGAAGTCACTGTGCCCAGCTTGTGAAACAGGCTTTACAAAACCTGATATTTTCAAGCCCAAGCTAAGATAACACGGTTAACAGCACAGGTATATTTTTATATTTTTAATTTGGAACGCTCCCCCAAGAGCCACAGAAAACACTCTACAACTGTTTTCACAGACTGAGGTGTGCTTTCCTCAACCAGAAAAAGGACCCCTGTGCATAAAAACAGCAGAATGCCCCTTTAAACACAATTATGGTATCAATTTACAAGTTAATTTAAGCATTAGCATTGAAACTTATTTTGGCAGTTGGCCACTAACAACATTACATGATCAATTAGGCTAATCAAAAACGGCTGCTTAATTAGCCTGTGCTTAAAGGAGCTGTAATGAGGGAAGAACACATGAAAACAAGGGGACAGAGAGAGAGAGACAGAGAGATTTGTCCATTCAGTTATTCCTTTGTTTATAAAATGTAATTTTTAATGAACCACAAAAATATATAACAATTGCAAAAGCAGGTAAATGTTGGACATTGTGTGGATGTACTGGATCATGAGTGCATTGCAATATAAGGATGCCTATAGGCTTGTCATTTGCTACATTTTATTGTGCATTATTTTACATTTAAAGTGCCTATTAAACAATTCACTACATTATAATTGTTATATAATTTGCCTAATTAAATTTGAATGATTTCCTGACACACATCGGGCAATGCATCAGTATATGGTTCCAATAGTTGTGTATACACATAACTATAACCGTTATTGCTGCAGAGAAAGCAGTTGTTTCACTTTTAACTGGTTATCCTAAAAGCAGTCCACTGTCCTTTGAGCAGATATTAGACATTCAATTGGGATCCTACTATCTCTTTAATCACCAAAGGTCACATTCGGGTGAATGCGCTTCAAAAAGTTACAGCGGATTTGGTATTTATATGTGGCTAAATCTCCATGTTGTCTCAGCTCAGTGTCCGTGTGGGCTTCTATAGCTTTGCGCTGTGCTAAACGAGATTATGGGATGGACGGGATGGGATGTAGCCTAGAGCTCTCCCAGCCCAACCACGACGAGAGCATAACGCAGATTTGTCGGCTCGGATGCAGCAGCAGCAGCATCCTCTCAAAAAGCACTGCTTCAGCACAGTCAGTCCGCCTCAGCCCGCCAAGGATGCTGCAGGATGCTGCCGGAGGATCCAGCCCGACGGATCGAGCCGTGAGACATTTCTGCTGAAATAAGTCTATCGCCGGTTTAGACTGGGATCAGCGCGAAGGGAAGGCAAAAGAAAAAAGAAAGAAAGAAAGGGTGAAACTAAAAACTCTCCCGAAGCTGCCTCATTTTCAACTTGATACCGGAGCATGACGGGAGCAGTCCGCGCGGATGCAGCGCTACACCGGCTTTAGAAGTTGGACAGGCAGACATCTGAATGCCATGACTCTTGACTTTGGACAGGATTTCCAGCGCAGTGCAGACGGCGTGCAGCACAGGCTCTTTTAGAAACCAAACGGTGGACTTCTTCCTTTTGTCCAGATGATGTGTCCTCGGAGGGGGTTAGCCTGTCTGATCAACATGTGGCACTTAAATAACAGGCACCTTTAGTGTAGGCTATCAGAGGCATGGAGGAATATTGATCCCCGAAGAATCCATGGGCACTTATTATTTACAGTAATGGAATGAAGACACTATCTTGATACGATGGATGATAGACCCAGTAAGCTCATCTTGGTTCCTATTTTAGCTGTCCTTTTTGTTATGATAGGTTACCAGTACATCTGTCCCGCTGGCAGCAATTCATGCCACTTTAAGGCTGAGGAGAAATTAAGGGGGGTAAGCCTCCCTTCCACCCCATACCAGGACAGCGATGATTTCTACAGAGATCAAGACCTGGAGGATGACAGCCCTCCTAAACTGCCGTCACAATTTAACTTCACCGAAAGAGACCTGGACAGACACGTGGAGTTCAACATCAAAGGTGACGACGTGATCGCGTTTTTGCACATCCAGAAGACCGGAGGAACCACTTTCGGGAGACACTTGGTGAGGAATATTCGCTTGGAGCAGCCGTGCGACTGCAAGCCGGGACAGAAGAAATGTACGTGTCACCGACCAGGGAAAGAGGAGTCCTGGCTCTTCTCCCGGTTCTCCACCGGCTGGAGCTGCGGACTGCATGCAGACTGGACCGAGCTAACGAACTGTGTGCCTGTCATAATGGATAAGAAGGAGGCCCAGAGGATTAAAAGGTATATGCAAGATTCCCCCTCCCCCGGGTGTGTGTGTGTGTGTGTGTGTGTGTGTGTGTGTGTGTGTGTGTGTGTGTGTGTGTGTGTGTGTGATTGAACAGGTAGCAAACTCTGTGGTCCCCAAACCCACCAGGGCCACCCAGAGCCCCCAGAGCCTGGGTGTAGGCCTACAAACAGGCATGCAAGACACATGGTTTATGATTCCAAAACCACTGGATTTAAAATGTAAATGTATTTTTTGTCTGGTGTAAATTTGCATCGCTTAACTGTCTCCAACATTAAAGTGAGCAGTGATGGATGGGATGGGGACGTTCCCACTGGAAATGTATGCGGTAGTTTAGTCAGGAACTCACAATAGAGGGTGTTGAGTCACATGTTACACATTTAGCCCCCACAAAGAAACTAAAGAAAACTGATTGTAAAAAGGAAACTAATTCACCCAGCAATCAGTAGCTCACATTTGTAGTAGGTGGATGTGTACGCGTAAGTGTGTGAAACTGGGGATAATGCAATAGTATTAACTGCTATGATAACATTTAACATAGTATTTTCCTTTGCGTGACATAGCCTACGTGTGAATTGTCTGTGTTTGTCCTTTGTGTTCACATCAGCCCCTCACAATGAGCTTGTTCCCGCACAGCTGTGCCAGTGCTGTTATTCTCTCTTCGCTCTGTGCCATTAAGCAATTGCACTGAACCATTTACAGAACTCCCCTTTTCACAGAAGCAGAAATGATGTTGTTTGTGAGCCTGCAGTCCAAATGTTCTTAGTGATTTTATTGTCACTGGATCAAACCCCCGGTAGCAGTTATTGAAAATTAACAGAGAATTTAACAAAAACACACACACACACACACACACAAACAAACTTTGAATCCATAGAGATAAGATAAAGGGTCAGTGTGTATCCATCTCTGTTGAATAAATTGTCCAAAGTTGGGGTGTATTGTACTTACACCTGACCTATACACCAGTACACCTTGACCTTTGTGTCTTATGTCCTGTATGTAAGTCCCTTAAAGGTGTTTATAGAACTGTTGTACCACACAAAGTCTCCACATGTGATGCCATCTTATTTCGAGTTCAAATGATGTTTGGGTAGGTGCAGAACAGTTATGTGAGAGGAGAACCACAGTAAAACAAGTTGATTTGAACTGTGTTCTCCCTCCAATAGTTCCTGTTGTAATTGCAGTAGAAAATGGCATTTGCAATTGCTTGTACTAATGTGATAGAGATGCAGTACAATTACTAAAGGGGGCGCATTGTAATGAACCAGTCACTGCCTGAGCAATGTGTGTGTGTGTGTGTGTGTGTGTGTGTGTGTGTATTTGTACGTTTCCACTCAGCAGAGTGGATGTTTGTGTTTTCCGTGTATGTTTCTGGAGTCCCTGATTATCTAAATTACATTACAGTTTAGGTTATTCATTAAAATAGCAAGTCTATTAGCCAGATATATATCCTCAAAGATATTTCCACATGTACACATCAGATAGAAAATGCACTGACCAAATGTCTTGTCACACAAGCTAAATTTTTGAACTGTGGCAAATCTCCTCTGTTTTGAGCACACCATTTTTTTCTGCTGTGCCAAGTGTTTCCTTTACTCAGGAAAGTGCTCACTGGATGCGACGGCTCTTCATTTCACAGCTGTGGCAGCTATTCTGCACTTACAGTCCTCTCATCTATTGTCCTTTAGTGGACTCCCACAACATCTATTCCTAGATAATTCAGCCTTGACCAAGACTGTTGGCAGACACATGCTGTTAGACCCCCCCCCCCACTAACCAGCCACTGGACACGACACAGTAACTAAGTGAGATGACTAATAGTATTATGCAAATGTCATCATCATTATCATTTTGTATAAGACCAATTCCTTAATTAAAATATTTCATATGGTATAAGGTCAAAGTAAAATGCAATGCAATAGTTAAATACATAATTTGTAATAAAGATGCAATAATCCACTCGTTACAAAAATCTTACTCCGCCTAAGGGTGCAATGGGGAATACCAATCGTATATAATTTTCAAATTTAGATGGCATAACCTTGTTTTGCGGTTGAGAGCCTCTCAGATTGAGTGGCTGTCTCAGCAGTCCCAGGCATTCATCTTGCCAGCTCTTGAGATGGCAGTAAGGGGGGGGGTTAGCGAGGTGAGCTGCGATGGCAATGCCTGCATGGCACTATATGGCCTTTTCAGCCTGGCAGGGCGCAGTGCGCAGTGAGCCAGCCGTGTGGCCCAGGAAAGGTCAGGCGTGTCAGGCTGGATCTGTGTGCATGTCCTCCGGCGTGGCTCCTCTGGAGTGTGCTGTCAGTCAGGGGAGAAGTGGAGCGGGCAGGCCTGGTCTCTTCAGGGGCTCTTTGGAGAAACATACCTCTAAGTGCTGTCCTCCTAAGTTGCATTGGGGAGAGTGTCATGGCATTACCTTTTCTGCTGAATGAATTTGGCTTGTTGAGCAGAGTTTGTTTGTTTTCCTCTAAGGCATTGAGGAGAGCTGCTAGAATTATGTCTGATTGTCACATGTTTATTAGCTACCTGTTTGGTCTGGAGTAACTGGAGTGGATATATTCAGTGTGACGCGGGGTCACAAAACAAGGAGCCGATTTTCAAATTGCACTTGCATAATGCAACGACTAGGTAAATCATGTCTTCAGAAGTGTAGGAGAAGGTTGTAGGTCAGTATCAGAGAAACATTTGATGTTTCTTTCCATTGGAATGTGAATGAGCTTATTTGGTTTCTCACTGCAATATCTTAACATCAGTTTCCATCCTGGTGCACTCAGATCATCTGTCGCTGAGATTAAAACAACAACACAGCTTTATTGTTACAGCTACAGGACTGAGATGAGGAAATGTGATTATCAAACATACAGCCTGATGTTCCACAGTGAAGCATACATTATACGCCTTGAATAAAGCAGCAGTTATTGTAAAAGTAAGTATTTTCCAAGAGTAAATTTAGGTATTTTAGTTTAATGAGAAGCACAACACTTATATCCCAGCAGGTGATATAATATTTAATATCCCAAGGTAACATTTTGACACTACAGTAAAATATTTCTTTATCAAATCACCCCATCAAGTAGCTATGAAAAAAAAACATAATAGCAGAAGAGCCACATGAAGCCATTGTCAAAAATTTGAGAAATTGAAAAGAAGCTTCTTCCATGTTAAGCACAGGGTCACTCCACTATAACACACACAAAACATTCATGCATGCGCATTACACTTCATCCAACAAAGAGAGAGAGCGAGAGAGAGACTCCTTCGTCAGTCGAGGCATCACAGACTTTTCACTTTGTGTGAGTGTGAGCTTGGGGTGTTTGTAAGTCAAAATTAGGAGGGGATGAAGACAAAGAGGTAACCACCGATTCTACAGGAGCTTCTCATGTATTCCACATTCTTCATCATAACTGTAATTATTCACACCTCCCCTGAAAATATGGAGTAATAGCAAATCAAAGATTTCACAGGTAGTTGACATTCATTCAAACACTGAGGTGGAAACTGGCTTTTTTTGTTGAAACAAATAGAATTAATCAGGGTCATCCTTTTTGTTGCACAATGTGATGCTGCTGTTGACATCATCTCTTATAGCTTTTGCCTATAGAGGATAGAGAAGACAAGATTTGTCAGCCGAATTAAAAGCTTGTTCATCTTACAAAATTTCTACATATGTTATTTTGGTGCCTTTGAATTTGAACTTTGTTCATATCTCTCCTTGTGCTTTCACTGATTTATAGAAATGTAGCTAAGCAATGTATCACTTTGGTGGAACATCTATTATGCAGATTTTCTGAGTTCAAGAACGGTCCAGAGCTAGCGCATTACTCATGAAACTGTACTCACTACAGAAACACATATTTACTTTTAGTTCTTCAAAGTCTTGTTGTTGCCTTCGCCACAGAGGTTATGTAATCAGCTTTGTTTGTTTGTCTGCCTGTCTGTTAATTACGAAGACTACAAAACAGATTTCAATGAAATTGAGCGAAGGGTTAGATGATAGGCCAAGGGAAAATGATTAGGTTTTTGTGATAAAGCCACCATAACTTCTGAACAGACATAGAACCAAAATCTTTTCAATAATTCCATAATTCCATTCAGTTCAATTCAGTACAACTTTATTTATCCCTGCAAGTGCAATTGTATACAACAGCCCAAATATCAACAAATACACGTAATAAATATGTTTAATCACAAAGCTAAAACAATCAAATAAAAGGCCATTTACTAAAAGCTATGTGTAAAACTTTGGTAATAAGCACATATCTATTCAAATAGGCCGCTCCAACTTCACCCTACAGAATGTGTGGGTGCAAGAGTGCGTACTTTTAGTTTAGTAGCTCTTAATTGCAAACAAGCTTATCATCCTTGTTTCTGTGCCTTCAGCTCTATTCGAAAACACTTCTTGCAATTATGAGTTGCTAGAAATTCAAGTTGGGTTTGAAAATACAAACAAAACCGACTTTAACACATGTAGCTGAGCCACTTTATTTGCTCATATGCTTAATTGTGTCCCTAAAAGCCACAGTCTGGGGCATGTACACGAATTTCTGAAACATTCACATGGAGATTATAGGGTTATAGTTATCATACAATATTGGGATCAATAAAATGGATGTAAGTCTTTAAAAGTGTTTGTATTTCTTGGACAGTATGTACAGCTTTTTCCCCCCGTTTCATTTCATGCCGGTTATTCCTCTTCTAACAGTGGCCTCATGGTAATTCCATGCAAATGCTGATGTTGCAGTTTTTATTAATTATACAATCTTCATTATCAGCTTTCTTGTTGCCTATGCATAATGAATGCTCAGTTCAGAAGTACAAAGAGACCGAAGCCAAAACACGAGTGCAGTACGGACGCTCTTCGATACTCTCCTTTGATGAAACACAGCGAGAGAGAGAGAATTGTACCTATATAGCAATGACAGAGGGTGTTCTCTGCTGTGTTTCTGAAGGATGTTTAGATCACAGTGTCCTCGAGGTTTCCATGTAAAGCTGAAAAACCAGAGTCTTGCTTAGTCTTGAAAGTTGTGTACAGTACCAGTCAAAAGTTTGGACACATTTTCCCATTTAAGTGAATGGAAAAGTGTGTCCAAACTTTTGACTGATACTGTATATTCTTAAGGCAAGTCAAAGTGCTTTACATTGGCAAAGCAAAACATTAGAGAGACATAATAAAAGCATAAAATAAAGTAAGCTGAAATTTTAAAATGAGATAGATAATGAATACTAGTTACAGTGGAGTAAAAAGATGTAAGTTGCCAGTGCAACAAAGGAAATAAAAGTACAATAGAGAAACCAGTTATGCAAATGCACAGGAGAAAGCCGAGGTTTTAATTTATTTTTTAATGTGCAATTTTGAGAAAATTGGTTCAATTTGTGTGCAGCATAAAAGTTAAAAGCAGCTTCACCCTGTTTGGTTCTGACTCGAGGTGCAACAAGCTGACTGCCTCCTAAAGTGCCCTACTGGGTTTATATTCTTCAAGGAGATCAGAGATGTATTTTGGCCCAAGATTACTGAGCGATTTAAAAGCTAGCAGCAGCACTTTAAAATATATTCTATAAGAAACAGGAAGCCAATGTAATGATTTAAGAACAGGAGTAATGTGCTCAGTTCTCCTGGTTCTCTGGCAGTAGCGTTCTGAATGAGCTGAAGTTATCTGACAGTCTTTTTGGGAAGACAAGTCAAGAGGCCGTTACAGTAGTCCACTCTTCTGGAAATGAAGGCATGCACGAGTTTCTATAAGTCTTGCAATGACTAGACATGAGAACAAAAACAATAATTAGATTTTTGATGATGATTACTTTTTTCATTGCTTCCTTTAAGACATCACTGACTGAAGGATGTTTATTTTAACAGTTATGATAGAGAGTAGTTGCCGTAAGTCTTCTGGGGAAGAAATAGTAGCAAGTGGATGATGGGTAGCAATAGTTTATGGGGAATATCTGCTTGGCTGGCATCATTCTTTATTGATCAAGTATAAGCAACTTTATAAGCATGTGAAGCTACTGTATGTATATCTTACCTACTGATTCTGAGGCAATGTGAAACTATTAAAGTACTGCCTTTATGTTTTTTCACTAGTCATAAAAACATATTCACATTCCCTTCATTTCTACAACAAACCTACAGGAGTAGTAATAGAATGTTATTACTTACCTGGCACAATGATGATGTGCCCTAATCCATGTACACAGCATTTCATATTTTATTCATAATAATTGATGCAGAGAAGGCTGCAATTACTGCATGGTCGTTACCACTTACAGCTCTGATCACTGAACCATGCGTGTCTCATTCTATCTGCTACCTGCGCATCACATCTACCAATGTTGGGCATCTCCCTGAATCAGCACGTGGGAGGGAGTCATCACCAGCCTATCCAAAATGAACTTGAATGCAGAGATCAGTTGTGTTTTACATTGTTTCAACACTGATAACACTTTTATTATTACACAGTATCTGAGCAGTTTGAGTTGAGATTACTGTTGTTTTAAAACTATTAAAGCTCATACTTGATCTTGGAAATAACAGTTGTTTTTAAGACGGAGTTTGCCTATTAGTCATGGAATTGTATAAATACTTCATAAATACTTAGATATATATAATCAATATTTTTATATAACAAATGACAGTGTGTAATGTGAGTGGCATAACTTGTACTGATGAACCTGCAGAGAATTATCTCCTGAATCAGGTTTTACGGCGCTTTATAAAAAGAGTATTAAAAATATTAATACATTTTTATGAAAATATTGTCTATGTGTTTCAGGAATATTGTGTTTCAGGAATATTGGTATGCTATATAAGGCTAGATTAGCAATAGCAATTTCCCTTCTGGTATCAATAAAGTATTGTGATTCTGATTCTGATATACATATTTTAAAGTTTAATTTAATGCAGTAATACCAGCATATCGGTTCATTCTCTTGTTGCAATTTATGCACTTAGACTTGTCATCTGTTGACTCTGAAGCCTCTTGCTTAGTGGAAAAAGTGAAAGCGCAGGACCTCAATGAGCCACAGTGAAGCAGCAGGGTAATGGATGCCTTCTGGACACGGATGAACCTGAAGGTGGAAAGTTGAGCAGATTTACAGTTCTGGTCGTATCTTTAGATGTAGGAGGTAAAGGGCTCATCACAATGATGGGATGTTTATTATGTGCAGAGCTGTGGGTGCCCTTGCAGGCCTTGGACTTCCAGGGCGCGGAGATTGCTTTTTATGTGTCATTAATTCAAGTCGTCATTGCTGGCAGGCCTGAGCAGTAAACCAGTTGGTTTGATAATTAAGTGTTGCCTCTACAGAGTACAACGACATATGTCAAGCACTTGTTCATCGTCATGAAAAAGAAAATGAAACAGTCAAGGAAGTCATTAAATGTGATTCAAATTAGACTATGCAGAAGAAGAAAATGTGCAGTGCTATTTTTACCACACGTTAAGGAACTTGAAACAGTTTCTTTGCTAAAAGTCTTACTTAAACAAGGGAGCATTTCCAAGAAAACCCTCACATAGCAGCCAGAATTGTTCTCAAAATCATAAAGCTGAGCTCATTTTTTACTCATTTTCATTCCTAAAATCTAATTTAAAATAGCTTCATAATGCTCTAAAATGTTTTCAAGCCTATTGTTTTTTACATTTGCTGTTGCTGACTGTCATTTTGCAATACTGATATAATATTTCTGCAATAGACATCCCAGTGAAGGGGTGAGGCCAAGAGGCATAGGCTTAATTTAACCACGTCAGAGTATTGGTAGGGCTCCGACATTAACACTTGATTGGAGGATTGATACTGATAAAACTGTTGTTGTTGAAGTCTCTGTTGTAGTATATGTTTGCTTGTGCTTCCTTCCTTCCTCCATGTTAGCTGTTTAAGTACATTCTACTTGCATTTTTCACTTTTAACATCATCATTAACTTTACGAGACAATAATGAGTATAATTGGATAAACAGATTAACTTGTTATGTAGTTATTTGTCAATTTGAAAACACATGTCGAAGCTGCTCTAATCACAAATTTTACATTATATTAAAAACGCATTCCATAATGTATAATGTTAAAATGTGTTGTTTTTAGTAACAAACCAACATGTAATTATCACCCAACTCTGCAATTATTAGCCTTTGTCAGGTGTCCAGAATTGCAACTGCAAATTAATTATATTGTTGATCCATAACTGCTGGATGTGTAAATAGGCAAATGTTTTACAAACACGTTAACCATATTAACTTTCATAAGTTGTTAATATGTCAGTGATGTTTTTACAGCTTGTTCCACTGCCCTCAAGAGGCCAAACTGAGAGTTATTGCAGCTTTAAATAAAAAATGATGTAATTCTTTGACATACAAAGGAAATAATGCAGAAGTTGATTGTAAAAGTAAAAAATGTAATATGTGTAATGTAAGATATTTAGGATGAAAGAAATGATTGCATCATTGCATACTTTAACAACAGCTTCAGAAAAAGGTGGATGACATAGTGAGATTATGTGACAAATGTTAGGACCTATGGGTTAAAATAATCTTTGTCATTGACTACAATCTCTGGGTTTTCTGTGTAATTCTAATTTTATCACACAATACTTATCTTAGTACGTGTGTAGTACTTTGTGTGAGTGTGTACCCAGTTTTCTGAAGTTTTTAATCACTTTAAGGAAGATTATAGTTTTTTAGCCATGCGATCTCTCTTCTATTGGAAAGGGGATTAGTGTCCCAGTTCTATGCGGAATTCTACAGCTTGATACATGATGCGCCAAACAGGGAGGCTTGAGTTGTCTCTGCACATTATTGTGCAGTGCACATTGATTGAATAACTGAGCCCTTTAGGCCATTGCAATATTAGTATTTGGAGAAAATGGAAGGTTTTGCATGTGTTTGAGTTGTTACGGATATTTGTCATTGTTCATTTGGCTTGGATCTGTTTGAGACATAGTATGGATGGAGCTTACAGTCTTTCTCTAAAAGCCACTCTAGGTAATGAAAGCTGCGCAGCTTGCCAGAGCGGCTTCTCTGATGCTGCTGTCAAATACTTGCTGGTCCGGCAAATATGACTCTCCAATCGTCTGATTCAGCTCTTATAGTGTGATTAAAGGATGGCATTTGGTCCAGTGGCTGGCAAGAACCCTCGTGCTCTAGTCACAGTTTTCTGGAAGCCAGTTTGTAAGACTTGAGTAGACTTAGATCTGCCTTTGGTAAGAAACGTATCATTTTTTGCTTAATGTTTATGGTTTCAGTTTCCTCGCTGAAAGCAACGACACAGAGACACAAGATTCTGCTGTTAAAATGTTTTGGCATAGCCAGAAATGTTCTTAATTTGATCAACGCCATCATATATGACGAATACCTTGTTCCAATTCTGAAATGCGTGCCATCATGAAGTCTTAGATCCCAGGCGTGCTGTCATGGAGCTGAACTCCTGCTTCCCAGTCAGCTTTTGATCAACATGAGATCACCCCCTAGACTGAAGTAAAAAGAAGAGAAGCAAAGCACCTCATACTGATCTAGTTAAATGCAGTCATCAGTGTGATGAGAACGAGTCAGCTGGTGCAGTGATTCAGAGATTCTGTGTTTAATGTCCCCAAGAGGCCTGTTTGGTGGCTGAGCTGCTCAAATGCTCCTATTATCAGAGGGGCAATTAACTTTGGCTCTGTCTTCCCTCTAATTGAGAAAAGAACATTCTAGTTCTGTACTAGAAGCAGTCCATAAAAAAAGTAATTGTGCAAAACTTGAAGATTTCTACCATAAATTCTTTAGTGTTTGCCTGATCAGCAAGTTCATGAATATTGCTTTGAAGACACTGGTTGTTGGCTTTTTACTGCTGCTACAGCCTTTTGTGCTTTGCTACAAAAATATTTGGCTTAAGACTGGCTCTTTTAACCAGTTTAGCCTTCAGAGTCACCGATTTTTATACGCAAGACTCAATATAACCAAGTGAAATGTGTGCTTCATATTAGAACTAAAGCTTACTTTTTATTTTTGGTACTAGCATCAATGCCAAGAATCACTGCAAGGAAACTGAAAATAGGCAAAATATGTTCAACAATCATATAAACAAGGACAGATCTGGTTAGCCTTCTTGTTGATTCATGAGGGAGTTTTGTTGTGTGTGTGTGTTGTTTGTACCTGACAGATTGACATATCAAACAGTGACATGGAAAATGCCAGCAGAGGCTGTGTTATTTTTCAATTGATACCTGTAAGGCCTGACGAGAGGACCGTGCCAGGAATAACTGCCTCTGGAGTTGATTTATTATAACAACCTGGAGAAAGGTCATCTGTCCTTATCTGGGGCGAGCGGGTGACAGGTAAGTTATACTGTGGGGAGGTTAGCTGAGGCTGCCTGCCTCACACCGCTCCCCAATTTGGATTCAGTGGTTGACTGAGCACCTGGCACACTTAAAGTGTGAGCACAGGTAGAGTCACCTTCACACGGACTAATCTCTCAGTGTTTTGATGTTGTGAGCTGTGCATTTCATGTGCTGAAATATATAAAAATTAAGCACTGCACTTTAGGGATAAGGTGCGTTGAGGTGAGCTTCTATTTAGTCACGGCATGCATGTGTAAAATTAATTGGTAATCCATAAAATATGTTCAATCAATAAAATGTTTACTGTTGGTGTCTTCTGTATCTCTGTCGAGCTGCGGTATCAGTCAGCCTCGCTGTGAGAGAGATTTAAATAATCTCACTGAACAGACTGCAGTCCAGATTGCCTCTTAAATTTCTGCATTTATAAATAGATGCTTGGTCCTGTTTTATTTAGCAAAATTGTTATAGATATTTGATCAGCAGTGCACACAATTAGGGACAGACACTTGCTTTCATTAACATTCAGTATATCATTTAATATTTAACATTCTTGTGAATCAGTATTCCATATTAATTATATATTAAACAAAACAACAATTCCCATCTATATGTAACTATGTTTGACTTGATTATGCAACTGTTATATCCCACACATATGATGTGTTTTGTTGTATGTTATGTTTACTGAAAAATAGTTTATTTCCCACAGGAAAAGAATTTACCTCTTTAGATAAATTTCTGTTCACACCCACCTACAATATTGTAGTGTAAATTGGGTCCCAGGCCACAGTATAATAAGTATGGATTGAAAATCTGTCCTAACAACAGTACGGCACTAGAGAGTAGAGTAACATCTTGCGGCATTACAAAGTGCTGATGTGGAACAAATAGCATTATGTCCCAGCACGTGTTGTGATACAGCACATCAGCCTCATCATAGGAATCCCATGTACTCAATGTGAGACAGTCCTCTCGAGGTGCCAGACAAATGGCTACAAAACAGAGCTTTAAATCCCACTCACAAATCCAGGGATCACTTCACTTCCCATCAGTCCCCATTCTGCAATGGATAGTGGACTTTTCTTCATTGATCATTCTGTGTAAGCCTCCCCTCTCATGTTTGGAAGCCGAGCTGTGAATTTGTTTACTTTCTCTTCGAGGATGGTGATAGGAAATTGTCCTAACACTGAAGGCATTTGCTTCCCTTGTAATGCCAGGTATGTCTGTGAATCATAATAAGTTACTGTGGGGGGGAGGGACAATATTAAGTGTCTTTGAGTGCTTCCATTTGAACAGTACATGTGAATAATCAGCAGATAGCTTTTTCCTCTCTGTGTCATCAAGAGGCAGATTATGCCTTTGTTAAATATTTCAAGGTGGAGAATAAACCCATGTATATTAATGCCATAAGACACAAATTAGCATTGATTCAAATCCTTATACAAGCCAGTATACTGCAAAAGCCAGATTGGGTGTGTTGAGAGCTTTTAGCAACAATGTGCAGAGAAATTGCAGGGTCGTTTCAGGCCTGGGAATGCAATGCAGGGTGCCAACATGACTAATGGGCCTAACCTGGATGCTCTATCGACTTGCACAGAAATACTCAGGGATTGATTTGACTGCTTATGCCACTGCCATAATCTCCCCTCCAATGATATGGTTTCACGGCTATTTGTAAAACTGCTGCTGCAGCCTTTTTTCATGTCGGTCGTATTATCAAATCTGATCATGCAGGCTTCTCAGTGTGGAGCCATGTGTCGAGTTACTCATTGAAGTTCAACCTACCTCGTCACCTCAGCGTTACAAGAACGAACAGACATGTTCATTCTGCGGGCGTTTTTTGGTTCATTGTTTTTGCTGAAATAACAAACAGCAAAATTACTGAGGATGCAGCATGATTCGATTTTTCAAGGTCTTACTTTATCCTTTTGACCCCATATTTAAAAGGAAAGCAGCGTTACAAAAGGCAGAATCTGAAATCCGTCGGTTTTGGAAATTGCATACCTGCTCACTTACGTAGGTGTGAGCGAACAGTCACCACAGCGAGCGCTTGTGCATGCGTGATCTGTTTGTATACTGTGTCTTAAAGTGAATCCTACAGCCATTTCTGATCTCCTAAAGTGAGAAAGGAGAGAGCTGAGCTCTAAGCAGCTGTTCCAGCACAGGACTGTGGCCTTTCCATGTAGATGATTGATTCAGGTGCGCTGAGGAGGGAGAGGAGGGATCAGGCTTTGGGCTGTGTCCGTTAATCACACTGTATTACCACACAGGAGGCATTTATCACCAAACACCAAAGGCTTCAGTCCACGGGGAACACTGAAACCAATCTCATCGCTTACATGCAATCCATCCAGGTCCATGAAAAGCAGCATTGTTGAGTCCTACCACATCCATTTTCTCTGTAAGAGGGGGGTGAAAAAGTAAGAGGCAACGACCAGAGAGGAAAGGAGGGGTTTGAAGAGACTTTGGGATAAGTCCTTGGAAAGCACATGGTGTTTTGCTTTTGATTTTTTTTTACTTCATCCAAGACTTTGTTTCTACAAAAGTCCTTGATATAAACAAGGAGATTTAATCAGAAATTGAAGAAATTATATATATCATCTGGCCACTGGGTGACTTTGTCTACTCACCTCTCTTAAAGGGTTTTTAAGTTTTCTGGTGTGGAGTTTACACATTGTAACACTTTCTATAAGCACATGTGGAGCCCCCAAACCTACCTCTCCCTCGTTTTGACATCACTGACACTGGCTTAGGGTAAATTGGCTATTTATTGGTGGTTTGTCCTGCTTGGCTGAACCAGCGCATGCATGCACTGTTCTGCAGGGGTGAGCAAGAGTGCTCCATGCATGCTCAACCATTTCTATTCACAAAAAGGGCACACGTTTTGGCCTGTGATTTCTTCGCTTGCATAGCTGACGTGAACAAAATGAATCTATGACAGTCACTGAACAGAGGACCTCATGATTTTTACACTTTCACATTCATCCTGTTAATTGTCCATGACCCAATATATGAGTTAACAAAAGAGCTTTTAAGTTTTTCAAATTTCCCTCACAGCTCCACATAACATTCCCCCTGATTATCGGCCCCCAGATCCTCATGTACAGGATGCACTCACACCCTCTAACAA
This sequence comes from Nannoperca australis, assembly GCA_036023655.1. NCBI lineage: Eukaryota > Metazoa > Chordata > Actinopteri > Centrarchiformes > Percichthyidae > Nannoperca > Nannoperca australis. The sequence goes on along the minus strand of JAVQJD010073924.1, from coordinate 22,002 downwards.
CTGACATTAGCCATGCTAATGGTTTTCCCAGTGGGGGGTTGTGTTTAAAGGCTATGAAATAATGTGTCTATACAGCAGGGCTCTTCTTTTGTCCTGAGTAAAAGCGTATTATACGCTAAAAGCTACAATTATTCAAGAGACGTTAAGCTTTTAATTGGGACCCATGTTATCTGTTCAGACTTTTCGGAACATGGTCAGCAGCATGCAAGATTTGTACAATTGGTTAAAACACTACCACTATTTTTAGATACCTTTACGTCTGTGCAGGTTTGTGTTGATTTACAGTCTTATCTTTTTTCTATCAGTTTGTGTGAGCTGGCGATGGGACTGCTGGTTCCTCTTTGATGGACCCACAAGAAGGTTATTGTGTTTTTTTCCTCCATAGTCTGTTAATTAAAAGGACTTTATGCCTGTTTTTCTGAATAAGTAAGTTGTTGCCATTGTTGTGTGTGGTATGAATGGAGCATGAAAAGCAACGACAAGTTTGTCCACAGGGAGTCTTTGCACAAGATGCATCAGTTTGACATTTACATTGAAATAGAAAGTGTGACCGAGTGATGCGACATGTCTGGCTCCTGGTGTAATTGTTTTAAAGCAAAGGCACAGAACCACACTCCCTCAGGACCTTTTCACCGATGCTTGATAAGTTAGAGCAAACAGATGCCTGTTCATATACGGCTTTGATGAGCGGCTGTGTTTTGCCGCGTTAAGGCGACAACAACGTCTAAGCGAGAGTAACCGCTGCTGTTTTTAATTAACGCACCACACTTGCAATCACAGCAACAAATTTGTCTGCTGTGTTGTCTGGTGAAAGTAGATCAAAGTCAAAGCTGCGCCAGCAGTGTGCATTTGAGGTGAGCTTTTTGCTTTGTGGCATTTTTTTTTTTTTAAATGAGAGCTACGGGGAAATATACAGTGCAGCTTTTTAATGTCACCACAACTCTGCGGAATAGCAGAATGAAATCCCCTTTTGTGTTTACAGGAGTGGCAGTTTGTCCAGAAATGTATATTCATGGCTGCAAATGGAAATGCAACAACTAAGAGGGGTGTCTTGCAGTACCAGGGCCAGTTATTGATGTGCAGTGGAGGGGAGGGAGTGACATTTGACAGCATGAGGATTAGCGGCCTCTGACCATCTCGTATACTCTGCAACAGGTGCCCTGGCACATATAGAACCAGGCTACAGTGTAGCTTGTCTTTATAAGGAATCTGAGAGGAATGGTCCTCAGAACTGAGGGAGTCATTTCAGCTAGCCTCCACCTTGCCGCAGTCAGGGGAGACAAACAGGAAAATCAATACTCGCACTCAGGACAGTTCACTACAAGGGTCTCCCTCAGTGCCACTATTTGTCAGAGTCAGTCCTTCAAGATGGGGATGGGATGGGAACTGCTGACAAGGTAGGTGTCAGAGCACACTGATCACACTGTTAGAGAACGACTGAAGTCTTGTTCAGCACCGTGAATAGATCCAGACAAACAGAGACAAAGGGCTCAGTCGAAGTGTCGATCCCAGGTTTATCTTCCCTTTTTCTTCACACCTTTTAACACAGGTTCTCATAAAAATTCTGGGAGCATGAAATTAGTGAATGTACAGCTGGTGCTTTGTCATTTTAACATCCTTTCTGTATGACTGACATATGTTATCTTGCTAGCCAGATAACTAGCCAAACTGTCATTATGTGCTCTTGGATTATTACTCAACATAAAAGTGAACATTAGTTGGTTAAGCCATGAACAAAAGGACAGCCTTTCTCTGTGGTGACTCTAGCCAGCAGGAGCTAACTAACACTGCTAACACTGGAGCTGTGTCCAAAATCATTCACTTAGTTGCTCCTCCCTATTCACTATCTAGGGAGTTCAATGTAGAAAAGCTTTTGCGTTGCTTTCTCTCCTCTCGTCTTTTTTCTTTCAGCGCAATGCATGATGGTATATAGTGATTGCTTAGTGACCATCGGTTGTACACTACCTTTCATGACGCATTGTGGAATACTTTGAGTCCACTCAATAGGGCATAATAATTCTCACTGTACATTCAAACAGCACTACAAAATGGCAAACTCAGTACATAGTGACTATGTTGTGCGTAGTGACTGATATCAGACACAGCCTGGCTCTTCACTTTGATGCTGAGTTATAATTTATGCTCACAAAACCTAGCTAGTTAATGGAATGGTTCATTTATACATGTAATATAGCTTTTCATTTAATAATTTTTCCACTGGGATGAGTAAAGTGACAATCTATCAATCTATTTACTATTATTTAATTCCTTATTTATCGATTTTGATAGTGAAAACTTTAGGGCTATATAGAGGGGGTGTTCATTTTTTGGAAAAGAATGAGATACTGGTGGCCTAGGGGTTAAGGCGCTGACAATACTGCAATGTCCCCAGTTTATATCAGGCCGGGGACCTTTGTTGCATGTTATACCCTCTCTTCCCTCATTTCCTGTCATCTCTTTACTGTCAGCCATCAATTAAAGACATAAAATGCCCCAAAACATAAGAAAAGCTGAGTCCACATTAAAAACTTTACAACCTGATGGAAGGTAGGGCATCAGGAATCCAAGCACACAACTTGCAGTGCACTTTTTGATACCTCCATCTATTCAAGTAACAGCCCTGTAAATGGGGAGTGGGTGGGAGACAGACCAACAGTCACGTTTATCCTCAGTTTTGGCTGTGTGTGTGTGTGTGTGGAGAATAAGGGGGGGCAATCAGTAATTGCTGCCAATGGTAATGAAGCCACCACTATAAATGGGCTAGTCATTCATGATTAACTGGCGTGTCATGCCTGAAGTAATTGCCTTAATTAGCTATTGAACAGGTTTCAGGGTTAATGGGACAACAGGTTGGCAGTGAACCTGATTTACTGTTGGAAGTTAATGATTTTACTCTCATCTTCCCCTCATTCCTCGAAATGATTTGATTAACAGTATGGGAGAAACAGATCCCCTTGTTTGTTAATACAAAATCAATTTCATGCCTGGCTGAGCTATCTCTGACAGTGTTTTTGTTGGGTGAGCAAGGTCTTCAGTCAGCCACTGGAGACGGGACAAACACAGAGAGGTAGAAGAGCGCAGACAGTAAATCTGTCTCTCTGAGTGCAGTGCATGTTTGGACGCTGGCAGCTCTCCCACCCTGCCCACAAATTTACCTCCACTAAGCTTTTCTGTCATGACTAGCAGCCAATCCGGAGTGTTTTCCCTGAGACTGTGTCAGAGGAATAAGCCTATGCCAGTAATTGGGAAGCAGGTACCGTAAAGTCTCCCCTGTGAGGCAAGATCAATGTGTTTGGAAGTGTGTTTCGTGTGAAATGCCAGGAAGGAGTAAGAGTAAAAATATTGTCCTTAAATCCTCATATGCCAAGGCCACTTAATTGGCAAAAGCTCGTCCTGTGTTGAATAGAGGTCAAACTATAACAGCCTTTTTACTGTTAACCTCAAATTTTCTCACAAAAAACCGTTTAGACAAACAATTTGGCTCTGCTTCTTTGTGGCATATTGTGCCTGCAGCATGGATGGGTATTTTGGCAGAGCTCACAAGCTGGTTTCAGAGCAGTTGCAGAAATATTACAGCCTTTGATTTTTCTTTCTCTTTAACAGATTGCTTTAGCTTATAAGTACACGTGATTAGAATAGGTTGGTGGGCGCAGTATGCATCCTGGCCAGCTGTGGTTTCAAAGCTTTGTAGCAAATCAGTCCACTTTGTCTCACTGTTTGTAAAGTCCGAAATGAAAACTTACAATACACAAAAACACAGCTGTTCTTTCCTCTGTGAGCCAATCAATTATTAGGGATGTGAACTCCAAACACTTTCACGTTTCTCAATTTTTTTCAAAACACAAGGACTGGAATATTGCTTGAAAAATTACTCAAACAATTAGTTGCAGATACATTTTCTGTGGATGGACTAATCCGTTAATTGACTTATCATGTGTTGGGTATGTAACGCCAGGAGCAGGCAAATTCACAATTTCACTTTCAGACAATTACACTAATACAATTGCTTTTGCAGTTTTGAGTATTCACGTTAGATTTCCTGAATTCCATCAGGAAACCTTGATGTGGTAATATTTGCTGATGCTGCCCTGGTACCTATAGATTAAAGAAATATAGATGAGCAATAAAATGCAGGAAAGTTTCTGCTGAGCTGCAAAAACAACAACTTTGCACTGCCCCATGGGAGTCATAAAGGTGCAGGCACAGTTGTAAATAAAGCCTGAGTGTATTCCATAGCTGTACTTGGGTTGGATGGTTGAGTTGGAGGTTGAACTGACCTTAGAAAAAAGTTGTGTCCATAGGAGAGATAAACAAGGGGGAAATAAAAACCACCAAGTCATTTCTATGTTGTATTTCCTCATGTGTAGGGTCATGAGAACTGAAACAAAGATTATTTCATGCCCCCCTTCACTATATTATATCTTTGTTCAGTTACGACTCTGCACTCAGACTTTGAGCAGTTTTCGCTTCACAAGAACCCAACAAGAGTTTTGCAGAGTTGACATGCAGTATCACAGAGATGGCAGTGTAATGGAAAGGAGGGTTTTCCTCACGGAGGAATGGATATAACCAGAGTGTCAGTGTTCCCCGGTTGCCGAAGGTGGAAAGTCCTGCATTACTTGTGATGAGAGGATGCTGAAGAAGTTTCATCAACTGCAGTGCAACAGCGAGAGGATCAGATGCAAGTGAGCAACAAATATATTATACAGACATGTCAGTCTCCTTCTTTTGCTCTCTCACTCGTTTTGTTTCTTTCTCTGTGTCTCGTCTTTTTTCTTCTCCCTGCAGCCCTGTGATCAGCTTGTCAGCACCGCCAATGCCTTTGTTCACTGAGCAAGTCGTTCCACTCAGATTGTCAATGAAACTTTGTGTTTGTGCGCCAGCTAAGCTAAGTCCCACTCATCTGTCAGACACAGCATCAACACGCTGACTTCTGATGATAGCGAGACTATGGGGGGATCCTCGGCAGCAGCTGTCTTTTCAGCTATTTGGGAGTAATTCATTGTGAAACATTTGATTTGTACTGAGCAGGTAGAGCCTCTCAAAATATCTGAGAGTACATTTTGACCTGAACTTTAATTGAACCAGCCATGTGGTTAATATATGCTCATGAATCAAAGTCTGCCTTGTTTAATGGTTGGGTTATTGAACAGAATATGTAGCTGAGGTTTGGTTATTCTATTATATAATGATGTAACTGTCTAAGTGTGCAGCACTACTGGGGTAGCACATATTAAGGAGTATGATATATTAAATTGCAGGTGTGGTGCTAAACTGAAACTGAAATATACATATTTTACTGATCAGACAGAAAGTGTCTTCAAAGGTGGAAAACATTTACTGTGTTATAAATGTCTGAGGCTTAGGGTTTTATGAAGCTGTTATGAAGTTGTGTGGTATGCTCTTGTGCTGTTGTAGAGTAATTATTGGCAATTTGTCCATGCTTCTTGAATTTCTAAATGTTCTTATTGGTGGTTTGTATTTTTTCTTTTTTCTGTTCTGTTGTTGCAGTGATTACCTTGGAATTTAGTACAGACATTCATGATCTCTACAGGATCCTACTACTTTTGTGATCTTTGTGACTTTTCCTCTAGCTCCACCATGAGGATAACAGTTCTGCTTTGAAGTAGAACTATCAGATGGATTTTCATGAAATAAGTTGTAACAGCTTTTATAATTAATTAACTTAAAATATAAATTTGTCCGTTTTTTGGTTTATGACTAAATACTTTACTTTGTGTTTAGTTGCAAATTAGGAAATTATAGCATGTTAACAAGCTCAACTAAGATAGTGAACATGCTAATGGGTAAACCTCAGCATATTAGCATTGTCATTTGATTTGCGAAGTGGGAGGTGCTATTTCATGTGCCTGTGGTTTCAGAAGTAAAATTCTCATTCATCGTTCCCATAGAAAATGTATTGTGACTCACCGCTGGAGCTCTTCTACAGCTTGAATGGGCATAAAACTCTTGCGGTTAAATCATTAGTACAAAATATGATCACCCACGTTACACAATATCTGGTTCTTTCATAAAAAGTCAAATACAAGCCTACACGTACGTAAAAACATCCAAGGGGAAGTTGACTACGACTCCCAAGGAGCATTTTGAAACATCCAATCACATCATTCATGGTTTCATGTAGCATTTAGAACCTGCTGTTTGACCTGTTGTACAAACAGACCTGCTTTCTCAGAAACAAAGTTGAAATAATTAGAAAAACACGTCTGGGGGTAGAATTGTTGCTGTTTTTCTTTTGTTGCATAGTGTGAAGGTCTAAAACACACCCCCACGCCATCCTCTTTTAGCCAGTACAGTAGTTTGGGTTTCATGTCTGGGATGCTTTTTGAAGCTCATACTGTAATTGGAGCTGATCGGGTAACAACAAAAGCCAAAGGAGCTGCGGGGCTGTCAACCCAGGGCCTGGCTGCTGTCTCCCACTAGACTGTATTATAGCAGCATGACATGAAGGAGATAAATCACAGATGTTATCAGGTTAAGATCCGGGGCCACACTGGTGCTCCTTCACTCTCTAGGTGATCAGGGAAGTTGAACAGCCCTGCTATTCAGAGATGCCCTGAGCTGATAGCTATAAACTCTATAGAGCACCAAGCAAAAGCAGCTATCAATTGCTGCAACGCAAGCCTGAGCCCTGGCTACATTTGTCTGATAATGATGGTCAGAAACTCATATCTCTCCGGTCGTTCTCGGCGGAGCCCAACTGTCCACAGCAGAGCAGAAGGCAGGAAGGGGATTTGATACCGGCTTCACTCCAAAAAGTAAGAGCTGTGAGAGAGAGAGATTCGCCTGACCCTGTCAGAGCCCCCGACATACTCCACAGCTCCTCTACACTAACAAGCATCCGAAGCACAGCCCTCAAAACAAAATAGGATCCATTTGTGGCCGTTGGGTGCCGTGCTGGAGGTGTCAGACATCTGCTGAGCGTCACAGCACACTCTGCCTCTTTCAGTTTTATTGTTTGTCATATGTGAGATGACGATGAATCTGTGATTTACAGGCAAATAAAAATCTAATTGGGGATTTGTGCCAAGAGATATGATAGACTGCAGCATGACGTGCTGGCTGCTGACTGAGCCGACGGACCAATAGAACGTCGTAGTGTCCATCTGTGAGTCCATCTGGTGTGACGAGGAGAGAAAGCAGAGCTAAGAGCAGCCGTCTAATTGAGGACACAGATATCAAAATCAAGATTATGCACACCACATGACCTAACATCGGATAACGCAGAAAAGCACACAATAGGATAGCTAAGATGGAAGTGTGACAGAGACAATTTCAGGACAGTTTAGGCAGAGTTCTCCCTGGCAGATATTTGGTTTCTTAGTCTGTCTTTGAAGGAAAATAAGAGGAAACAGAGGAAAGATCCATGTCTATCTTTGTGATCATGTGAGCTTTGAATTTGTTTGTGGGTGGAAGGCTTTGGAGATTTATGTATGTATATTTTCATTTGTGAATAGGTATGTGTCCAACCAAAGGTTAAATGACTGGCAAACTAGCTACAGTGTAGAAGCCCACTGTTTGCTGGTCTCTATTTCGGTGGATAAAATGTCAGTATTGATTGAACGGATGAGGAGAAGCCTCACTGTTTGGGAGGTATGACCTTTCTTATAGTGTTGCATGATGAGATCGATTATAGCCAAACACATTATATCCATGAAGCACACCGTTTATTTTCCTCCTTTGGTATTGATCTTGTATCGTTTCAAGGCAAAGTAGTCAAATAAACCAGTATGAGGATTTTTATCTGTGAGACATTACATGGATCGATAAAGAGCAACTTACAATATAATGTTTTATCTTTAACCAGACGTTTCAGAATACCTTTTTAAAATTTATTTTTAGCTGCGACCAGCAGCTCTATAGTTGGTCGGTATGTCTGTTCACACAAATTTCCCAACTCTTTGGTAGTCACAGTTTTCACCAGGGGAGGCTGAAATTTGGCACAGAGGTCAAGTGTGTGTGTGTGTGTGTGTGTGTGTTTATGTTCATGCCAAAAAAAGGAGGCTAAAAGGGAGCCTGACAATGGGAGTGGCCTATTACAAACAGCACATAACTTCTAAAGCAATTCACAGACTTAGACAAGATTTTGTGGAAAGGCTGATCATAAGCCAAATAACAGCTGTTATGCCAATCAGCAAAAAGGGGGTGTGGCAGTGGGAGTGGCTTACAACAAAATGTTGCATAACTTCTAAACAGATACGCCTAACATGACCAAACTTTGTAGAAAGACACACACACAGACGGTGGTCGCGGCTATTGCAAATATGCGCACATTTTTTATGAAATGGCTACATAGAGGAGAACATTTTTGTTTGCCTCAGTTGATAACAATAAAAAGTGCCAATTAGAGCAGTCCCTGTGAAATCGTGGGGAAAGGTCATTTTGACGGTCGCTTTTTTTCACTGAATGCTCCTCACACAGTATGGAGCGCAAGCTGGATATCAAATCTTCTCACAGCAAGGGCAAAGAGTAATGACAATTCAGTTCAGTCCAAGGGCATGAAATTAGGGTTGTCAGTATCAGACATACATGCGCTGATAACAACATGAGCTGTTAAGCAGCATATTATATTTGTGTGAACATTCATAAAATTATCAGTGTAATTGAAGGTTCACTTCTAGCACTGACACAACAAGACAGCAGGTGTGAAATGAATTACACCTTTTTGTAAAAAGAAAACACTCAGAGTTTCTGCAACTTTCTTTTAAGGTCACATAATAGATCCTGACCGATACATTGGCCAGGCTGATATATTGGGTGATTGCCAGTATATTGGATTTGTGTATATGGCTGCCGATAAATAACATGAAATTGCCGTACATGAATGTCAAAGATATGCATTAAATAATTTATCTCCCAAGAAGCTCTGGCAACTATTTTTTTATTTTTAAATAAATGTTTACTAAAGATGGTTTCTGTCATTTTACGTATTTATTATCACGCTGTTTGTTCAGGTGTTTGCTTTTCTGATGTTTGTTTTTAATGATTTAAAAACGGGGTGTCACGGCAACTCGATCACTACTGTGCAGACTCTGGCTCCAAATAAAAACACATATCTTGGTCACAACTCTTTGAAAAACAAATCTTTATCAAAAAATTTGTCTGCATTTATGTAAGAAAATTAATATTGGCCAATCTATTGTTGAGATTTTTTTAAACTTTCAAATATCAAAATTGTCATCAGCCTCAAAAGGCCAGTAGCCTATCAATTTGGCTTTCTTACATAAGTCATCATATTATCTGAGTGTGACTATATTTGCAATTTGTGTATATGCAGTACAGTAAGAGTTGGATATGTGTGTGTTTTCTTTTTTTAGTTGCTGCATTGTTGAAGGGGAGAAGACTAAGTAGGCAGGAATCAGACAACTGTGTAATGTCCTGCAGCTGCCAGCCACACTCCATTTAAATGCACCATGGAAACTACTGTATAGTAATACACAAGTGTATGCTTTCATTTCATATCACCCATATTTCACTATCTCCCCTGCCCTGTAAATAGTCTAGTCATATATGTCATATAAGGTAACCGACATACATGTAGACCTATACAAACATACCAGTACTTTATATACTGGACACATATTGTAATGTCACTGTAAACATTTAGCAAAGGAGGCAACAAAATGGCCTTACATTTCTTTTCACTGTTATTTAACTAGTACTAATGGTTGCATTAATCCCAAGAGACTAAATAAAGCTAAGTGCTAAAGTTTGCATGCAAACAGGCATACAATGACAACGTAATGGTATAATGTGTTTACTATGTTCACCATCTGTTCACCATGTTACCATGCTAAGAAAAACAAAGTATACTTTGAAAGTCAGGGGATCGCTAAAGTCAGTAGGATTCATCCTCTGGGGACCATGAATGTGTGAACTAAATTTCATGGCAATCCATCCAATTGTTGTCTGGATCAGTGTGGTGGATCAAGTGACTGACAGGCCTACATTGTCCTAAAGCCACGCCATGAGCGTATCTAAAAAAGATGCACCAGTTAACAGGACATTTTATCTTCCTCTGACGTTATCACCTCAGCAACTTTCTATTTTGTATTAAAGGTTGGAGCTGCGCTGGAACATCATGTCCTTAAAAATAAGATTTTAATTTTTGATTTCCCTGTAAGGCCTTGATAGCAAGCTTATCAGGACCACATGTAGCCTTAATAAAGCTGTCACCTATGACCAGTTTTCCTGCTTGATAAGAAATTAATCTGACAGTCCCATTGTCTGTGACTTCTCTGAAAATGTTGGACTGTTTTCTAGGTGATGGCAGGAACTATATACACTTACAGAATTAAAAGCACTGCCCCAAAGAAATTATTTTTCTATTCATGTGTTTTTAATTTCCCTTATTCTATTACATTTCATTTTCTCCCCTTTGTGCTTTTAATTAAGCTTTTATTCATGCATTCATAGTGGAAAGATCAAATTTGCATAGATGTGATTAAAGAAAAATAGCAGATACACAACAGTACCAGTTCAGTGATTTCAACCCAAATTCTCAAAGACCTCAGGAGATCTCAGCTCTTACTCTGCAGTCATGTGTAGTTTATAAACCATACTGAGCATTAAAAAACACATATGTTTCTTCAAGCTGAAATGGTTTTGATTGGAGAACAAGAATATATGAAGAGGTCTAGAAGCATCCAGTGAGTAGAGTGTGATTGATTTGAAAATCTATTATTTATCAGGTTCCAAAGAATGAAAGTAACACATTAAATTAACTATATATCTCTGCTCTAAGCTCTCATAATGGCTGTTTTATGATCTCTTATCCCAAAAGCCATAAAGCATGATCATACTTTACATACTTAAGTACCACAGTTGACCATCACTCTACCAATGTAGCATTAAAGGTCATAAAGTTTTATATCAGTAATGGTGCTTTCTGTTGCTGTATTGAAGGGAAAATGTGCACCCCATAACACATTCATGGCAGCTCATTGACTGCTTCAAGTGAAGTAAGGGTCTATTGATATCCAGCGAACGTACGGTAGAGCTCAGACATACCACCATTATACTGTTCACAATCCTTTACAATCCTTCAGAGAGTGCAGCAGACGTTCATACCGGAAGTGTGGCAGCACAGCACTGCAGTCTTGTTCAAAGAACATCTCTAATTAATTGAGTGGGAATAATGGCTTGGCAGGACCCAGACACAACATTTTATATGTTTCATAAGTGGGCGTCAGAAAGTACATAAGTATATGACTAGTTTAACTCCCTCCAGTTATATTCTATCAAAGTTTATACATACAAATAGAATATTTGTTTGAGAATTAAAATGAATCGCAACTAAACATTGTGTTTTGTGTATAAATCATCACTTCATTTAAAGCAGACAATGATGAATGCCAAGAACTATTGTGTTTATATCAGGGCTGCAACTAACGATTATTCTTATACATAAAAGGTCAGACAATACTGCAAAATGGCCATCACATTTTTCCAGAGGACAAGGTTACAACTTCACATTTCTTGTTTTGTTCAACAGTCCAAAGAAGGTTTTGCTTTTTGTCTGAAAGATTAATAAATTAATTATATAAATTGTTTCTATTTTTTCATTACATGATTGTTTCAGCTCTTGTTCATATTTTACAAAAAGTATAAAGCAATTCATTGTGACACTTGACATTGTAAAGTACAGTATTATGATGACATGATTAGTAATTTTCTTATGGCTGTTCTTGATGACATTAGGCATTATTATCATTTGTAGCAACTTGTGCTTTCTCATTGTGGGATTCATTGAAAGAATATACTATCTACAACAACTTTAAAGTAGGCCTTGCTTTAAATAAAATCTGTTGGGGACTGTACGAAAATTATTGAATGTGGAGGAGGGCTGACCCTTATGTTTCACTTTGTAAAAAAGCAAGGCCCTCCCCAGGGTTTGAAGTGGACTTAAATTCATCAGGTGGCCACAAACATGATTCCAAGTGAATGATAGCGCCGTAACTGCTGGATGTGTAAATAAGCAACTGTTTGCTAACAAATTGACCATATCATCTTTAAAGGTGAGGATATGCTCCCAAGAGACCAAAGAAAAATCAGTTACTGTAGGTTTAATTGAGTACTCAAATTTCAACCTTAATATCTTAATGAAACTTCTAACGTGCGCTACAAATGTACACATTAATAAAACCCTGATACATAGACGAAAACTCTCTATGTGACACCTTCATGAACCATGGCGCATGTGAAAGTTTACTATATATGTAATTATTAACTGTATTGCCAAGAAATAATGTTAAAATGAAATCTAAAATTAGGGTGGGAAAATAATTAAACAATTTTCAACTGATGTGTTGAATGTAATTTTTCAGCTCAGTGGTGCTTTAATGATAATGTGAATTGCAGCTGCTGCAACATATGAGGACAAGGGTGAGAAGGGAAGTCCAGCTGCTGTCCGCAGTCATGTGTGAGGCTTTGAGAAAAGTTCAATACTGGCTAGAAATTGTTGAGTCAGAAAATACAAACACAAATAGGGACAAATCCTCTGGGTTGTGATTATCCTGGCCATTAATCTGTCTTTTGTTTGTATTGTATTTTTGCTCTTTGCACTGTGGCTCACTCTGTTCCCATGCAGACTGCATTGAGCTCTGCAGAGGGACTAGTGCGTCACATCTGGTCTGTTGAACACAGACGGGGGTTATTTTTCTGTCGAAGTTCAGCTCCTTCCCAGCTAGATGTGATGGGATCCCTGCGGGTCAAAAGAAACCAAAACTGATTCTTTCCACAATCCTGAACAGGGAGCCAAAATAGCAGCACATTTTGGGTTAGTTCAGTCAATAAGCAATAAGAATGCCAAAGCTTAGAAATACTGAACACACAGAGCAGCAGAATTGCAACATCAGTGAATATTCCACAATAATGCATGATGATCTCTTTGTTCTACATTTTGTGAATGTGTTTTATTTTGTTCAGATCCTTGGCTCCAAAGCCTAGTTTTTACTATACTGTGCTGCAGAGCTTGTAGGCCAGGCTGGTGAAATCCTCTACACAGAGCTCTCCCCAGACACAATCAGCCCTGGTCTCCTCTGCAGTGGTGGGGGTTCATGGCAGAAGCATATCAGCGATGGGCATTTGATATCGCCTCTGCAGAACAGAGTCACATAATCCAGTTTGTGGCCAAAAAAAGAATAAAAATGTTAATTCAACTGCGGCCGAATAATCCCCTGAAATAACAAGCTTAAAAGCTAAAACCCTCCATAATTTTATCTGAAATCTTCCATACACTGACACCACAATGACATCAAAGCAGGACAGGAAATGCATGGCTAACAAATCAATAGACAGAAGAGTCGTATTAAGGCTTAATTCGTGGCAAAGTGGAGCTTTAGGAAAGCTGTGGGGTTCAGCTTGGCCCGAGAAGCAGAGAGAGACTGAAGCAGAGATATCTAGTCTGCTGTGCCACTCATCCCATTGTGGTCTGGGGCTTGAAGCTGTATGTCAGAGCAAAGTAGTTTTACACTTTATGGAGCAAATACTAGGATTCGGAAACAAAAACAAAAAAAAGTTAAATGAATTCTGCATCAACTATGATTTTGATTTCACTGGTCAGGTTGTCAAATATAAGATCTTGAAAAAGCAGCTCCTTGAAATTATTTTTATATCTTTATATAATACCTCACAGAGATGCTAGCATGGCTATAACCTCTTTTTCTTGTTTTCGAATAAAGAGTGCTACATTTTTGTACCACCAAGATTTAAGGAGGCATTTGTGGGTGGAGGGTGTAGAGAGGAGACTTTGACAGTAGAGACCAGAGATCACATCCTGAGTCTCTTGTGAGGTTATGTTTAGGAAAAAACACTTCAGCTTCAAGTGATGGTTGGTGATTTTTATTTTACCTTTGGACCGAGCCAGGCTAACCGTTTGCTCCTGGTTCCAGTCTTTATGCTAAGCTAAGCTGACCAGCTGCTAGCTGTAACCTTATATTTACTAGAGATACATAAGTGAGGTATCAATCTTTTTGTCTCACTCTCAGCAGGAAAGCTAATAAACAGATTTCCCAAAATGTTGAATTATTTCTTTAAAAAAGTGCTAAATAATAGCAATAAATGACATAATCATAAAATGTTTTGCCATGCTTTAGTTGATCTCTGTTCTCCCTGTTGCAAATTAGTAGTAGGCTATATTGTCATAATTTCTAGGGGGACAGGGTTGGCAAAAGACATTAACCCTATGGTTGAAATGCCAATAAACCAGGACCAGGATACAATCTTAGTGTACTGACATGTCCCTTGGGTTATTTGTTTCCCAGGTCAAAAAGAGCAACACGATCTCAAAGTGGTAACTAGTAATGGATCTCAAGGACACAGCACTCACAATGCAACCAGCTCTCCTCTCCACCTTTACAAACACCTCCATTGCTTTCTCTGAATATTGCCATGGGGGTATTGTTGTGAAATAGAGCTTCATTCTTTGATTTTTATCTAAATGCTACATCAGTCCATATTGGATCTGTCTCCATGTATGCACTGCTGCACAGAGGAAATGAGTGATACATTACAGTAGGCCATTTTATCCTTCAACACCACCCTCCTTTGGTCCCGCTTTGCTTTATATACATATTCAAAGCACGTGCAATGTCTTTGAATGGGTCTGAAATGGCTTATGAGGCTGAAAACAGAAAACCTGAGGGAGATAGTATAAGATTAATGTGAGGAAATTCATGCATTCTCATGAATCCGGTGACAACTGCTCTCTCCAGGAAAGATGTGATAAGATACAGTGAGCAACACATACATAAAAAATAAAAAATAAGATCCATCTGAATTTGTCTCATTTTGCATCTGGTCTTTGGAGGACTGCTCTAAATGACCATGTGGCTCTTTGAGCTCCATGTAGTCTGTGGAGAAGATGAGGCATGAAGCGATGGATTAGCTGGATGTTAAGCTATACAGAAGAAAGCCATGTCACCCTAGTAGTGAGCCACGGCTGGCAGGGACCTCACATACTGCCAGAGATTGCAGTGGTACGCAGTACAAGTAGTAATTGGCTGCCCAGATGCTAGAAAGCAGGGTGAAGGTGAAAAGAGAGGCAAACATGGTGTGTCAAAGCTATTATTCCGATCTCATTAGTCCTTCAACTTCAGTCCTGCGGAGTCAACTGGTACTCAACTTGTTTTATTAATTTCCACCAAAGAGGACCAAAATACTTAGCTGTATATAAAGTAGTTCAAACTAGCTCCTCCTCGACCAGCTACAACAGTAAAATGCTGCTTATGCATTTATAAACCAAAATAAACAATCGTTATATATAATAATATATTTTATTTAATATATTTTACTGCAAAAAGAAGTGCTTTTACTTTTATATCTTTTTGTATATTTAGCTGATAATACTTCTGTATTTTTACTTCAGTAGGATTTTGAACGAAGGAGTAATTTTACATTGTTGCATTGCTACTTTTACTTAAGTAAATTAGCTGAATACTTCTTCCACCACTGCAAACAGGCTCATCACAGCGGGCTCAGCACACAGACCCAATTTCTAATCATTGTGATATTGTCTCCATATGACTCCATTTAAAATTTGCACTCATTGTCTGTCGTGTGTTAAATGCTCTGCAGACAGTGTGAAAATAAGCAGAAAGTGAAGTGAATGCACCTGACGTTATGAGCCCTGCAAAACCGCACATGCAGGCTTAGAACAAAGTGTGTCTGAACAATGAAGAAAATATGGCTTTCTACAAATACGTATTCAAACACAATCACAGCTCAGTGCCCCTCGCAATGCAACGCCCCTGGAGCAGTATGCCTTGCTCAAGGGTTCTTTTGCATTCATTGTGGCTAAGTAATAAGACCCAGTAAACAAGTTTACAGCAGGATTAGTCTGTTGAGTTTGGGGATTAAGCCGGCAGCTCTGTCAGTGGTCAGCCTCACTACTTCCATACCAAACCAGAGGGAGATAACTTAGCAAGACTCTATTTAGATTGGGAGTGAGGAAACAAGTGTCCCAAAGTAAAGAATCCACCCGCAATGAAGCTGTTTGTTATGTTATTATGTGTTCCATAACATTGAGCAGAAGGGGAAACTCTCCTTGAACTCCTTAAGGTAAAGGAAGCTGGAAGAAAAAAATGTTATACAGACATTAAATATGTATTCAATATGTCATTCATCCTATCTCACAGCAATGTAATAAAGACAGAACAATCTTCATTTCACCATGATGAACCTAAATAATTGAAACAGCGGTTATTTGTATCAGTCTGGCCTCTGCTTTCTGAATTGAACTGTGGGAAATGTGCTGTGACAAATACCTCACATCTCTTGTTAACTAATAGCATGGCAGAGGTATCTTTGTAACATCAATAATACAGCTAGAAACAG
Organism: Nannoperca australis; assembly: GCA_036023655.1. Classification (NCBI taxonomy): domain Eukaryota; kingdom Metazoa; phylum Chordata; class Actinopteri; order Centrarchiformes; family Percichthyidae; genus Nannoperca; species Nannoperca australis. The sequence continues at coordinate 5,646 of JAVQJD010073924.1, read as the reverse complement.
GTCTTCAAAGGCTCATTGGACTCATTAACTGTGATATTGGGAGGTAATGGAAAATCTTGCACCAAGGTTGTTCTCTCATTCTTGTTTTACCATACCTGCTGTGATATATCTGAGTGACACGCATGAACATTTCCAAAGTTTTAAAGTAATTTCAAGATACACAAGTTACTGTGTTTGAATAATGTTTTTTTGATATGGATACTTTCTTAAATTATAATTTTTTCCTGTTAAACCAAACTTTGAAGGCCTCCAATGTTTGAGTTGACCCACTACACTGTTGTAGTCTAGTCATGAAACAACTCTACACTCTATATGGGCTGCAGCTGGCATCTCTAATAGTTTTTGTAAGTGCTTCTACTCTGACATACAGTACACTATGTCCAAGACCAGTGTCTCAATATGCTGTTGAAGACAGAGCAACTTGAAAGGTTTTCCACTCCTGTGGCATTTGACCGTGCTGTGGGCATGTTCCCCTGCACCCTGACCTGAGCTGACAGCCCTGGGGGAAAAAAAAAAACACGAAAAACTGCCGGACCATGAAGTCATAACTTTGGCTTTGCTTTGTTCTGACAGCAAAGACAATCTGATGATGAGGAGACAAACCCAAGAGATGGTTTCCCGCAATGTTTTATGGTCTGAAAAACAGAACAACTCCACTAACTTAACAAAAGATTGGTAACACTACAATTGTGGGTTGTTACTGAAGAACGAGTAAGGAAGGAGCTGATAATTAATGAGTCATTAATAAGTAGTTCCTGAATAACTCCAAATGGAGGACTAGATAACAGATAATGAGTTATTAGAGCTACTTTGAGCTGTTTGCTACTTTTTTTGTGCCTCATTAAGTATAGTGATACTACATCCTTAGTATAGTTACCAAGTAGTTCCTCATTACTTCATGATTATCTGATCATTACTAAGTAAAGCATCATCCTACAAAACTAACAAGGCACTGCGACTACGTGTTTACTGGGAATTCACAATTAGTTCTTTAATAACAAATAAGACTTCTAGGCAAGTTGTTGTTGTTGTTGTTGTTGTTGTTGTTGTTGTTGTTGTATGTTACCAAAAGATTCATGCATTTTATGAAATTAAAATCTGAGTGGCTTACCACCTTGGCCAAACAATTTGTTGTCTGACTTACCTGCCTAGGTTTCTCTATACCGGTTTATACACATACACACAAACAGGTTATGCATATAAACGCCCTCATGTATGTACATGTTGACCTCATCTCAGCTGCATTAAAGTTAAGCATTTAGTTCAAACAAATGACAAAAACATGTCATTTGCCATGCAGGTAGTTTTGTCCAGGTTTTGAGACATGTCTGAGATTTCTACCATTTTAACTGGAAGTACTTTCTACTGAGGAAATATTTCTGACAGCATGTTGTGTGGATTCATCTAATTAAGGTTTGGATTTGAAATTATTCCCTCAAATGTTGATTCTCAAGAATTTATTGGAATATAAATTCCATATTTGCACATTATAAATACAACAAATCTGTGAGTGCTGATAAAGTTCCTGGAATGCATTATGTCTTTGGCAACATTTATATGACAGACTGAGATGAATTCCTCTCATTTACTCTCATTTGACCATAGGCGCTAATATTCACTAAGACGTTTAGTTGAACATAGCCACAATGTACCACTCCTGTATTTGTTGACGAAGGCATTTTCCTGGTATTGACTTCCAAATAATACCAGGGATCTTGTTGATAATGAGTAAAAATTGACTTTGGCACATATTGATTTCAGAGGCTTCATTTCACAATTGCAGAGTGCTGAAAAAGCTGTGAGGCAGAGGAACAGATAGAGAAACCATTTAAAACCCTGGTAACACTTTTCTTACAATCAATAGAATTCCATTTACAAAACAAGATATTGCTGGGAGATAATTTCATCACGAAAATACCATCTCGCACTGCCAGTCAACACGATAAAAATCAACGTATATAGTTATAATGCCCCAAAAAGAATACCTGAACTTTACATAGAGGATTGCATGCACGTTTGTCCCAATAAATTATGTCCCTAAATTAAAGTTCTGTGTACAAATAATGTTGGCACAGTCACAGATGCAGAGCAATTAGTAACACCAATCATTATGACCATGTTTATTCATGTAATATTATAAACCAAAGCAAGCAAACAGAAAGCAGGCAGAATATAGTTAAACCATCCAAATGGTGAAACATTAGTGTGTGGTACAAAGTCACAGATTACTGTTAGCAGGAAACTAACTGTTATTTATTTAAGAGCAGTTTAAACTGTCTGACATTGTTCTTTTCATTTCCAACGATTCTCTCTTCCCACCATGAATGAAACAAGCAGCACTGCAGGGGACAAGGCTCATTAAAGATGCAGAAATGTCTACAGGCCAAACTATTTTCCCCCTTTGCAAAGATTTTAGACAAGTAAAAACCCACTTCACCATTATTAAGACAACAAGCGTCTATGGAAACGTTATTCTTGGTATTTGTATGTTGATACAACATTTTAACAAATACCTCCTTTGTGTGCTTTCAAAAATATGCCAGCTAACTATGCTAGTTACTTTGATTACAGGCATGATTCTGATCTCTTCTGAAAGGGGACTCTTAAGAATACTATCAAAATGTTAGAGTTGATCTATGTGGTACTGAACCAAACTTTCAGAGGCAAAAAAAAATTGTTAAAATGTACTTCTTTTCCTCGCATTTTAAACAAGACTAGGAGTCTACAGCCAAGCTTACATGCTCACATTGTTACTATGCTAATATACTGATGTTAAGCAGGTATAATCACTGCCTCCCTTTCTAAAATCTGATGCAATGGCTCTGGACCAATGTGATGGACTGACAGACTTGACCAACATTGCTATCCATCCGTCCATGGCTAACATTCTGCTACAAAATAAGTATAGGCTGTTTCAGTAGTATTTTGATCTTAAAATTGTGACATTTTGTGCTTTCAAACAAAGTAGCTATGTCAAGGTGCTGTTCAAGGAAAGGACCCAAGTGCAGACAGAGCAGGCTGAGTGGTGCAGATCGATGATTTATTAGGGATAAATGGACTTACAGGCAGGAGATCCAGGTTCGGGTGACAAAAGCTCAAGGGAAAATATGAAAGGCAAAACAGCAAGGCAGCATGGACACAAGGAAACCAGCACGGCCCTCAGAATGAAGTATAGGTTACTGAAAATGTGGAGCATCTGCCAGTTTTTGATTATTATCTACGTCAGAGCAGGTCACCTCCTGAGAACGCTTTAAATAACATTTCTTATTTTTGCATCCATGCCTGATGTATATATATAAACACACATATATATATATATTATTATTATTATTTTTTCCCAGCAAAGCCACAAGAACCCACGATTGTCATAGAGTATTTCAAACACTGTTTTAACTCATCCTAGCTTAAAGCATGTAGGTTTGTTGTATTAATGAAAAGTGATTTGTATGTAGTAGGTTCTTCAAAGGAAAAGCTACATTCATATTAAATGTTTCCCATGTGGCAAACAAAGTGAGGGCTTAATAAGTGCAGCCATATTCCACCTGTAAGCTGTAAAGGAGTCACAATAATATGTATTGTGAACTTGTGCGGAGCTATGGTCCGCTGAAGCTCTGTGGTTTTGGGTTGATGGAGTCAGTGGAGCAAATAGAAGGGTTGGGTCTGCCGTCAGTCCGACCATCAGTATGACACCGCATATCAAAGCCTGTATGAATAATTGCCTAATGTGGCAGAATAGCACTACTGACACACACGCTGTCTTCCAGACAAGATCAGTGTTTTCTGTTTTTACCAGCGTCACTTAATTATGAACAAATCATTTGCCAAAGATATATCCACCTTTCACTGCACCACTTCAGAGTTGTTTTTCTCTGTGAATAATGCTGACGCTGTGATTATTTTACTCAAAGTCAGAGTATCGACAAACTCTTATTCTTCTTGGACCACACGGAAATAAACCTGTTGAATATTTCATTAGATAACAGACAGTTGTTTCCACTTGAGATTCTCTTGCTTTTTCATTTTATTCTGTACTTTACATTTTGCAATAATCAGGTAGTCTTAAGAGTAATCTCATCACTGTGAATGTTGCACATTACACGATTTTGCTGTTCTTTGGAGTTTTTGTTGTTTTAATGCTCTCTACATAAACCCTGAGGTGTCATCAGGTTTTAAGAAATTCAGAGCTTGTAATTAGAAATTTCTGAGTTTAGTTAAAAAGGAAAGTATTCATTTTAGAAAGTTGCTTTACTCATGTCTGTTTTTATAATCTTTTTGGGGTTAAATGTTACAAGACATGAAAAACTATCAGTTATTGCATGTGTGATTCTCAGCCTTAAAACTGTAAGCTCACAAAAAGCTTTGTCCTTGTACAAATGCTTCTCATTATCTGACACAATCATGCTTGGAACTGCCAGAACCCATTCTGTCATAACTCAAAAGGATCTTTTGATTAAATTGAGTATAATGATTAAATTGCTTAATTCCAACAAAAAAAAAGAAAAATTCCTGAATTGACCAATAATATGTTCTGTTCCTTTGAAGAGACACACAGTAAAGTGCAGGCACACACACACACACACACACACACACACACTATACCACCACCACCCCAACACTGCCAGAAAGTCTCTACAGAAAGTCTGTCGCTGTTGTGAATAATTTATTCTTCTCAATCTCAGATCCAAATAACTGAGTGTTGTTTGATTAACCTGCTGATCTGACAGACTGGAGAGGAGTTCTCTGTCTGGTGTCTGTAAATACAGGCCTCAGGTCGCTGCTTTGAACGGCATGGGAGTCTCAGCTTGCACATCCTGGTCACTCAGTGCCAGAAAGAACTCAGAGGGCAGCTGGGCACGAAGCCATAACCAAGCTTTTATAGATTTTGTGTTTCTTATACTTAAGCTTCTCATTTCCTACAAATTAAAATTGTGTTATAGTGTTACTTATACAGCAGTATTCAATTAATTTGGGATGTTGACTTCAGAAAAATTGTTTGATTTTTAATCTGTGAATCTCCAAATAAATACAATTCCAAATATGTGTGATTGGCAAATAAATATGTAGGAGCGTGTTGGAGTTGTAGATCTTGTAGACTAGTGTTGGGCAGAAATGCATTACTTAGTAATGTATGGGATTGTTTTTTTCAGTAACAAGTAAGGTATTTCTTAGTAATTAATAGTTTGTTTGCTGTGTATGATGGAGGATTGATAACCAAACACCAACCTCCAGGTCTGAAAAGTGAAACCAAAAGGATCCTTTGATCATCGTAGGTAGGCTTTTACCTGAAACCATCACCCTTTGATCACAGCTATGGATCCTTAAACATGGGAGCAGCGATTACTTCTGAATAATTTACTCTGCAGTTATCATATTAGTGATAAAAGCAAACCAAGGTATGAGCCACGAGGCCTGTCTTAGAATTGCACAGATAAAGTGGTGAGGTTTCATCAAACACAGTGCTCATTAGACTAATAAGTAGTTGTATCGATGTGTGCTGAAGAAAGCAATTAGAGCGGGTGTGTTGCTTTATTTAGCTCTGACAGTGGACAACTTTAACCTCTATCTATCTATTTATCTATCTATCTATCTATCTATCTATCTATCTATCTATCTATCTATCTATCTATCTATCTATCTATCTATCTA
>JAVQJD010073920.1:0-22964 GCA_036023655.1 Nannoperca australis | reverse complement strand
CAGGAGAGTTGTGAGCATTATCTGATGGTTGACTGTGTCAAATGCTGCAGACAGGCCTAGCAGGATGACAACAGATGATCTCCCTGCAGCTCTGGCAGACTGGAGGGCATCAGTGACCGACAGCAGGGCAGTTTCTGTGGATTGACTGGGTTTGAAGCCTGATTGGTTGGGGTCGAGCAGGTTGTTCTGTTCAAGGAAATCAGACAGCACGTTCAAGTGTTTTGGACAGAAATGGTAACAGAGATACTGGTCTGTAGTTCTGGAGGAGGTATGGGTTGAGAGAGGGTTTTTTGAGTAATGGTGTGACACGGGCCTGTTTGAAAGCCGAGGGGAAGGTCCCTGAAGCAAGAGATGAGTTAATGACATGGAGAAGAAATGTTATGATGGAGGGGGAGATAGATAGAAGGAGAGGAGAGGGAATAGGGTCAAGAGGACCAAATGTTGATCTGTATCTGCTGGATGTGTACTGCTTAGTGATCCATAGCAACTTAAAAGCAATTGTCGACATTGTATTCACATGTATATATATTTCTGCAGCCCCCAAGTCGCCAAAAAATGTGTACTACTGTAAAAACAGCACTTACTTCACTGTATATTCAACTCACACTGAACTCATGAGACAACCATGTGCAGTTTGTTTATGATTGGTACCCTATTATAGGGCGTCATTCCCCCCTTTCCGCTTAGCTGGAAAAACACTGTTGGTCATTGTGAAATCTCTACCTCATGATTAATGTGGTCTTTTGTGGTCACTTGAGGAAGCATAATAACATCTGGACAAAGTTAATTTCACCGCATTTCTGTTGTTTAGCATGTTCATTAGTGACAATAGAAATAGCATAATCCTATATGCCTCATATCAGTGTTATAGTGTGTCATCATTTAACTGAATGTCAATTCAAAACTTTCTGTTTTACTTCTTTCTTTCTATTCATTTTTGACCATTTTTGTTGTTCTGTTGGAGTCTTTTAGAAAGTCCGATGTTCCTCTCGCTTAACTCTGGAGGTCAAAATGTCTGGACAGTTCTTGCTTTTGTATGAGAAAGCGGACAAAAGAAGGGGATGAGTCAAACAGAGAGGGCCTCAAGGCTGCTACCAAGAAGTACGAATGGATCAATGAGAAGAAAATGTCCACACCCATCGAGGGAAGAGTTCAATAAGACAAAGTGAAATTGCCTCAGGACCAATCAAGGTTTCCTTTTCTGGCTGGACCAATGAGACCTGACCCAGGACTGAGTGTATTTGAGTAAACTGCTTGGCTTGGTGCCAGCTGTGGGCAGACGCTAGACATGGATTGAGGATTGCTAATTCAATTGACATACAGCATGACCTTCCTTAGGGCAAACAGAAGAAAAAAACCTATTTGGTTAAAAGCATTGGTAATTGGAAGGAAGATGACGAATTGCAGCGGCTGCTGTACAAATACAGCCATCTGTTTGAGATCTTTACTGTCAAATCAATGTGCTGCACTCTAAATCAGAGACAGCGGAAGAAGGTGAATTGGCCTTAGGTTACCAGCACTTATCTTTCACCCAAGGTTAATATCTAAGCTAGTGTTTTAGGTAAACTGTCAGCAATCAGATTGGTATCATGTAACTGTAAAAAGGCTATTTCAATGGAGGAGGTCTAATTAAGTGTTCCATTCGCAGCATAATGCAGCTTGCAATGATAGCGGTGACAGGTTTACCACTTGAAAGTCACCAAAACATTTTGTAAACCAAAACAGGCATGTCATTTTAGCTGACAAAATATACAGTCACTTTCAAGTAACTTGCCCAACACTCACACACTCACTTGCTGTTTAAATCACGCCCCATGGGTTTTTCAATGTTTTCCTCAGCATAAGAAGGGGGAGAGTTTTCTCAACCCATTTAGGACGGCTTAATCCGTCGGTTTACCAGAAATATTCAAAACCACTCAATCTGAAGATACGTGGTTTTCTTTGGAGAACGAGCTTTAGTCCGATGAAAGTGAGCTTGGGGCTTCTGAAAGATTACAGCCGGTGACCGTGCTGCTTGCCTGTATTTCCTTGAGCTCAACAACAACCACCAATTTGGACTCCCACACGAGCAGCCGTGACTCACAATGTTGGAGCTGGAAGGCTTGGAAGGCGCAGTTTGGAGAATAATGGCAAGTGGGTGGAAAGATGAGTAGGTGGGTGTGCAGGCAGGGGGTCTGCGTCTGACTGTGTTCAAGAGCTTTTTTCATAATTTATTTGTTTTCTCCCCCTGTCTCCCCCCTTCTCTTTCTGGTCATCCTCTGTGGGAGGAGCGATGGGAATAAGTTCACGCGTTCATTTGTGTGTGCGTGTGTGTGGTTGCAGAGGTTTCAGTCTTGCGAGCGCCAGCCAGGTCTGTTCCAGGGTATTTATAGCTCTCATTAGACACATCCCGCTAGAGCCAGGGTCACAGCACAAAGAGGTGAACACTAAGAGAGACTACATTCATCTCACACCAGCGATACATGCACGGAGACAGAGAGAGAGAGAGAAAGGTTCCTGATCTGAGTCTGTAACTGCTACAAATACAGGAACAAAATGTACAATAGGAATCTGTCAGTATCTACTTCGAACAATACAAATATTTTACCCAGAATTCCTATTTGCAGAATTAGAAGCTTTCTCCAAACCCATATTTTAAGCCAGTTTTGTCATGTTAGCAGATGCACACATAAAGGCACTGTATGAGCAGATCATCTGTTCAATCTGTCTGTTTGAAAAATCCCGGCATGCATTTGGTGCAGCAGGTGGCCAGTGGGCGTTGGGAGTGGGGGTGCCTGCTGCGACCAAAAAAGACAAGGTGGAGTGAATGGAACACAACTTCTTTGTGCACACCCACGCGAGGTGGTGGAGTAAATCCTCCGTGAAACTGACACAAAGGGTGCTGATGATGTCCCTCTGCTTCTACGCTGACGGATGGAGATGCTTTCCTGGGCTGATCATTGTGTTGGCATGGCAACAAGTACAAAACCCCCGGAGAAAAGGTATTTTTCATTGGATACAAGGTGATCTTCTGTGAAACCTAGCAAAATATGAAATGAAAGATTTTTCTTCTTGAAATAATATGTTATATTTATGGTCTCTGATGTCAGAAGATGTATATTTATATATTGAACCATAGCAGTAAAAGACCCAAAGACTAGGGGATAAAGTCTCTCTTTTGACTGTAAACCTGCAAATCCAGTTATCGATATGATGAACTATAAGCAATCTCTGTAAAACCCTTTGGCTTGTAGTCTATGCCTTGCCAATACATAAAACAGGCTTGAATAATTGTGAACCTATAGTATTTAAAAGCACTTGTAAATGATATCTAATGATAAAATGTAATTATTAAAAATAAAAATGTTAAAAAATTACAGCATTGAAAGAACAAGAGCCATCCCTGTGAGGATGTACTGAGGCATAGTGGTGCTTTGAGCTAAATGCTAACATGATCTGATGTTTAGCAGGTATAACGTTTCATATCTCGTATTTATTGTGCATCAACTTGTTCCAGCTGTTTATTGAACACTGAGCAAAATATTTAAACAAAATACTCATTATAGTTATTATACTCATTACAGTATAGTTATTATAGTTCAACAGAAATATCGTTGATGTCTTCAGCTTGAACCCAGCGGAAGCTCTGTGAGTGCTAAACGGCTGTCTAATTACAACATGAGTGCTTATGCTGGACTGGAAAACAAATCACTCAGTCAGTCGCAGGGACAGGAGATGAAAAATGTTGGTCCAGAATTCCAGGCTAGCATATTCTATAAATCATTCATTTTGATATCCAGATGAACTTTCTAGTGTGTAGAACAACAAGACAGCTGTAGGCTACCTGAGAACAGTAAGGAAATCCATCCTCTGGAAAAACATGTGAGATTTGCGTGGGCATGACGGAGGCTTAGGGACAGAAAGTAACAAAATCAACTAAGTAATGTGATTATTTTGTGGCATGTTTATTGTACATCAAGCAGGTTGCAAAATGTAGAGTTGAATTGAGGGCGTCAGCAGTCGACTTCATATCTTGGACACATGCATGCAGACTCACGTCAAGTGATACAAACGTATGCTTGATAAAGCTGCTGGTGGCTTGTGTGTGTGATGTGTGTGTATGTGTGTAGTGAATAATGTGTTTTAGGGTGTGCAGTCTCTCTCTCTCTCTCTCTTTTTCTCCACAGAGCCACTGCACTGCGGAGGAAACTTGAACTGTGCCCAGGTCCCATGAATATTACTCACGCACAGCTCCTTCCCAGACCTGCACACAAACCAGCCTACGGGAACGGACACATACCGGCCTACGTGCATCCTACAAACACTGCAACAACAAAAAAAGCATGCTATCTAAGAACGCCGTAGATTTAAGGAATCAGATGTTATTTTCCCTGAAAGCTCAAATCTGCTTCCTGGATGGGCAATTAAGGTATACAATTTCTTGAGTTTGCCATGATGAGCTATTCATTTATTGGTTTGTAGCAGCCAAAGGGCTACGTATTTCCCTCAGGAGTTTATCTGGTGTGAAGAGATAGCTGAGAGGATAGAGCATATTAAGGATGACAGAGATGTAATTATGGAGGTTTGAGGTAAATTAGTGTGTGTGTGTGTGTGTGTGTGTGTGTGTGTGTGTGAATAAGAGTGTGTTTGTGGTGTGCACATGATGCATGTCTGTTTCGGTGAGGTTTATGCTTGTTTCACCTCCTGCATGGTCGCCGGTTCGATTCCAGCCTCTCTCGACCTCCCGTTCCTCTCCGCCTCTTCACTCACAAAGTGAAAAAACACAGAACACGTGATCGACTAATTATATATTAGATTCAAAATAAAAGTAAAAACTTATCTTACATGTAAATGCATCAGTCACAATAATCCATAATATGCTCCAAATCGCTCAATGCAGCTTGAAGAAACTTAATCATAATAACAAATGCTGCAACAAAGGTGGAGCTGAATGCCAAATAGAAGCATTTGATAACCATAAAAGCTGATGGGCAATCTGTAAGTATTCAAAGGAACATGAGAGATCTGCCAGGGTTCAAAAGAGACAGACTCATTTGTGTCCTTGTTGCGGGTGCATATGGCAAAATAATAATAATAACTATAATGTAGAATTACTTAATATGTTGAGGTGAACAGCCAAAGAAACCATGACTTTATTGCCAAGCATACGAGCTGTTTATGAGGGCAGGTTTTCCTGAATGTATAATTCAGAGAACATTCTTATGTTTTGGGATTATGGTCAAATCTGTAACAGGGAACCTTCTAAACTGAGACGAGAGAGGAGGCAGAAAGTTGAAAAATGAAAAGTGAGGAGGAAGTGGGACAAAAAGCAGAACCACAGGTTATTTTAAAACTGACCAACTTGCAAAATAGCTGAACCTTGGTCAGAGGACGTCTGCGAGAAAATGACAAAGAAAGGCAACTCGTCTGCTGTGTACACTGAGATGCTCTGTGTGAATAAACAGTTTCATGTCACAATGTTGACTAATTCATTAATTATAAATCAACGACAACGTTGCTGCGACCGTGTTGTGATAGATTATTGCCTCAGATACTGGCTTGACCTTCGAGAGTTGATTTCTGGAAGCAGAGGCGAGCGCTCGGTGAACGGAGTGACGAGAAGCAGGGCTCAGTCAGAATGTTCCAAACTTTAATGAACCACACTGAATATTTATAATCACAAGCGCGCGTGCACACACACACACACACAAGCTGGAGCAGATACATTTCAGGAGAACATATAAGTAAGAAAAGGCTGGAAACAAAGAGGCAGTTTGAAAAAGAAGGGATCTGTACAGCAGATTGTACAGATATAGATTAAAAAGCTATGCTGAGGGAACAGGTAGTGATGAGAACTCGAGAGCGGAACCTGCAGCGGAAGCGTCCCCACAGAGGAGACCTGCAGGCACACCCCTCTCCGATGCTGCCTCATTCTGCTGCTCTAAATAGCAACAACTAATTAGATCAAATTTAAAATTAAAAGCAATGCATGTATTCCATTATAAACCACACGCTCACACTGTTTGACTCAGAATATCACTTGTTCAAAGACACTTTAAGAGACCATGAGGGAAACAGACATCCACAAGGGAGTATCTGTACTTAACACAATGAGCACTCTGTCATCCGTTTGTTGCCCTCTGGTGTTACATAAAAGAACCTGCTCAGTGTCCGCAATATGCATTTCATGTTGAAGTCTGCCATCCAGTGGAACACAAGCATATAAGTTCATGGGAGAGTCTGTCATTTTTCTATTGATAAATTACTTAATATTCCTGTAATGCTTAACTTAATGTGAGCTAATTGGGCTGTTTCCTCAATCATCACTTTGAATTTCATTACATTATAGCAGTTTAATGTATTTCCACAAGCTGACTGGTGTGGAGGGATCGGTGACGTTATGTACTATATTGCAAAGTGGCAAATATAAAAAAAAACTATATAAACGAAATTGAATCCAGTAAACGCTGTTGCGTTGATGAAATTGAATTTTATAATACAGTATAATAATATGTTGATGACTTGTTCACAAATGTATTGGTTTGTTTCTATATTTTTCTGTATTTATTCATGTGATTTATTCTTTCTTCATAATATGTTGTTGATTTGATATTAATTGGGTTGAGTATAAATAACAGTAACAGAATATTGAAAGTATAGAGACCCAAACTGTACAAAATAAATAAATAAGACATTATGAAATAAATATTCATACAAATAAATGCATACACGATATAGCATAACCATGGCATTTTAAAGCTCTTAAAATGTTTTGCTTCTCGCCACAGTAACAGTTTAGTGCAGGTTATATTTATTTCTCCACATTTTTTATTTAAAATATCCATTATACAAAATATTTCTTTTACAGCTGAATTTTTCATAATGCCACTTTTCATCACAAAGTATGTTTGTCAGTTTGTCATTTGGACAAATATTTGTGAAATATAATCTTTGTATCAAAAAGGATTTCGTGTGTCTCATTCCACACCACCAGGTGGCAGCACCGCCGTGCAACCCCAATCGTTAGTTTCGGAAAGCAAAGGATTGTGGGTAATTTCTCTGATATAACGCAACGTAAGGCCCGCGTTGTAACGTATTTTCGGTTGGGAGGATCGTCGTGTTAGACGTGCTATCTGAGCGCAGATTATTTAGGATATACATTTTGTAGTTTACAGTATTAGAGTTTATAAAGAAGAGGTTTTTTTTAGAACAGACTGTACCTGACATTTTTATAATTCGGAAGAAGACACTAATTTTGCTCTGTTGAGAGAAGCACCGAAAGCGTCCGGAGTCGACACTTTTGTTTTCTCTTCGGTTATTTTTTTGGTCGGAGATGTGTGTAAAAACAATGGATGCCAGATCGAAACACCTTAAAACCGACTGTCAGCGTAAAGCATTAAAACCTGGATCAAAGATGAGGTGGCGACAGCTCCGTGTCTCCAAAGAGGAAAATGAGGCCCTCAAACACTGTCGAGCCAGCGCGGTGACGGCGACCATCCGGAAACACCTCCGCCGGGAACAGAAGCGGGCGCAGCTGGCTAAAATCGCCAAAATCCTGGGAGATATTAGCAAAAAGGAGAAACGGGAGTCCAGGCATGGGGAAAGCCCCGCTGCGGCCTGTGTGCACCGTCACCAGCCAGGAGCAATGGCGCCGGAAAACACCACGCAGTACCTGATGAGTAACGTCTACGAAGACATGAAGACGAACGACGCCCAGACGGTTCCAGCTGCACATGAAACACCCGCACACTTGTACGGCGAATTTCTTTCGCCCAGCAGCGTGTACAGCGCGCTGGACTCCGGTTATGAGAGCTGTTTGGCCTTTCAGCAGCGGGACTTTGAGGAGGCGTTTGACCTGTGTTGGTAACCGGAATGAACCGGTCTACGTGGTCTCGTGAAACTGCTCTGGCGCCCATTTTTCAGAAGTGACTTTTCAATAAAGACAAATGAAAAGGTGTGACGTTATTGTGAATGCTTAACAGAGTATGATATATGTTTTGGTTTTTATAGCCCATGTTGTGTGATTGCTATGTCGCATGACTCATGGTTGGGCTTTATTTCTCACAGCGGCGCACTGGACGGTGCCCGCCCCTGAGCCTTGCGTGCGTGGCGCCGCCCAGAGGAACGAATCAAACGCACCTCAGCTCTGGCCTGGCCACGGATTATGAAATCCAGGTAAACCCGGGCAGGTATTGTTTCACTGTATTGTCATTGATGGCAGTAGAATGTGATGCGATGTTGGGGCTGAAAAAAGTGCTTTCCACAGTCACTGTTGTCTGAGCGTTTTCCAGGTCACCCCTGCCAGGACTAATGGCTCTGCTGTGAGAGGAGCAGGCGACAAAGGAGGTCGGGCGTCACGTGACTGACATAAGGTGACCTTTAATACCCATTGGTTAATTTGACCACGAAGATTTGTCCTCACGATGTCGGGCGTGTGATAATCCCGGTGAAATTTTTGTTCCACTTAACGCTAACGTTGGTGTGTGTGAGAAATTGTGTTTTTTGTTTATGTAAAATTGAATGAGTATTAAGTTTTAAATTTTTGTTCAATAAAATAATTTGTTAATTGTGAAACCGACTAGTGGTGGTGTGATTTGTCATTCTTTTTATAAAACTGATTAGAATTGTTTCTCCTGAGAATCTTATCATGAAACGTATTAACTCAAATAATCTAAACCTATAAACATAAACCCACATGTAGGACTACATTAATGGAAGGTTGGGGATTTACACTGTTTCATGTCAATTCCTTGTAGAAGATGATAAACTTGGTGTCCTACAACAATTGGCTCGATTTTAATCCAAGCTCCTGATGCCTCTACATTGTGTAATCTATGCCCTCGATTGCTTTGTCCTTTGGACTAAATCCTCCTAAATTGTACATGAAGTTCAGGACTTTAATAATTCCCAGCGTAGATCCATACAACCTTTTAATCTGTTCAACTGGGTTATATGACAATATCCCTGTCGAGGACTTTTAAGGAAACTCCATTGAATTTATTTTATTTATATCCATGTACACAGACTTAAGGTTAGACTGCTACCCCTCGGCATTCCCCTCAAACTGCTCACTGTACCGTTACTTCTGACCATTTTTAAAGAGTTGTGGAGAAAGTGGGTCCCTGGAGTGTTGCCACAAAAAAATATATACTTTTTTATATTCCTTATTAGCGTTCACTTACAAAGTAGTACTTTAAGTTACCACATGGTGGCAGTGTTCAACAAATCTGGACACCAAAGACTGGAGCACTCATGCAAGTCATTCAGAGTTGGTGTCCTAAAGAGGTGTTGATTATTGGTGGTCCACTTTTAGATCTCGTTGCATGGCGTTTGTTTCAGTGAGGGGTGGCACTCGTAAAGTTTATGGCAGCGGGGACAAACGACTGGTTACAGGTGTGGCAACTGAATGAGATTAAAACCTTCCGTAGTTCAAAGGCAATCCCTCTTTAAATTGTGATTTTACTGTATGTAGCTCAGTTGATCTATATCTGACCGGAAGGGTTTTAATGGAGAAACTCTGAGGAGCTCTAAAAACGGCTCACCAACAGTTCCACGTCTTGTAAGGGAGAAGAACGCGTCGAGATGGCTGCAGTGCAGTTATCTTGATTCTCTTTCAACCTGCCTGTCTGATTCAGAGGCTGATAGCTCTGAGAAATGGCCATGGCCGTTTCTGTGGAGTGACGCATTGGCTTCCACGTCTTAGTGCTGCTGGGCCCAGGTCCACTGTTGGATGCCTATTCAGTACCTGTCAATCCAAAAAGCTCGCCCTGTGGTCCAGCTGCCAAGTGTGATGGTCAGCAATTACACCTAAAGATGCACTGTGTGGGGGGGGGGGAATTGGACAGGACTGCTGCTGGCTGATTAATGGATACTCCTCTCAGCTGGCACAGCATCGATCCATTTGTGATTGGTGCAGTGCTGGGTACAGGTCCCGGGTATTAGCTTGTCTCAGGTCTATCCACTTGGTCGTTTGAAACAATTGTCTTTTCTCTCTGAAACTTCACTGCACAGTCTACTTCAGTTCTATTTCATTTGGTAACACTTCATTTGACCCGTCCCATTGTTTCCTGTGATCTCGTAGAAAGGAACTGATAATGTAACAGTAAGTTCAAGTTATGCCTTTACAATTTTGTAACAGTATGTATAGGAAAAAATATCAAAATGTTCAATTCATTCTAATGAATTGCTAGTATAGCATAGAGGGTATTGCACTGCAGAAATACGTTTGTCTTTAGGCATGCAAACAATTCATGAGAAGAATAAAGTGTCCAATGATAAAGGAATGTGTTGACATTGAATGGAGATCTTCTGTAATAGAAATTATTGAACTAACACAAATATTTAAACTAAAATACAGAAATCTATACAGGGTTGGTACAAAGTCTTGAAAGTTTGGAAAATTCCTAATTTTAACCACTATATTTTCAAGGTTAAACTTATGCTCCTTGAAAAATGCTTGATGACACAGTCACTCATGGAAACCGAAAGTATTTGGAAGTAAACAATCATGCCACAATATTTCTTTCTTGTCTCCTGGCATTTGCAGTAATTAGCCTGGACATTTATGATTTAAGTGCATTGAAAGTGCTTGAAAAGTACTTAAATTTTTCTCTTAAAAAACTGTCCTAACCTAAAAGTAGATCAACCTTTTGACCACTGCAGGCATTCCCTGACCTCTAGAGCCCTGGGCTGAATCGACACTGAATCCCCAGCAGCCCCAGCACAAGCTGACCTCTGCCCTGCCTCTACAAGGGGACGAGGGAAAAGGAAATGTCTCTACAGGGATCATTATGCGTCTTATTATTTTCTTTCCAGAAAGAGTCATTGTCAGCAGTTGTCTATCCCCACTGGGAGGAAGTTTGGGTACTTGGCTCCACAAGGAGAGAGAGAGAGAGAGAGAGAGAGAGAGAGGGCAAATGGCCAAGAGCTGGGATTTGGCTCTGACAGGACTTTGGACACAGCCTCTTTTTAATTGGAGCTGTTAAAAGAATCTGGTGTGTGTGTGTGTGAGTGAGTCAGTGAATGTGTTTGTGTGAGTTCGAGCCCTACTTAAAGTGTGAAAACACATCAAGGATAAATGTCAGGCTACAGTATGTGTGGTGGGAATTAAGGGGTAATCTTTATCCTCAAGTCCTTCTCCGCACCCCACATGAAGGGGAAAATACTGAGCTGATGACTATCTGTCTGCGCTGACGTGTGTTTCGTGGGGAAACTTTGTGACCCACCCCGGAGAAATCAGATTAGACAAATTCTTCACATGAATCAAAACAAAGGAAATGGCGGCAATTTAATTTGCTCTGATGAGAAGGAATACATGCGGAGATCCTTTGTTGAGAGAAGTGACTAAGTAAAATGTAAATATTTTGGCATTTTCCCACTCATGGGTGGAACGTCAAAGTGATTTCTAACAGGAAGGTGGGGAGTGGTAGGTGACTAATCGGTATACTGAATGATTAGCATTAAGAGCATATCCCTGTCGTGTAAACACTTTGATGAATTGGGCGTCAATAAGCTTAACACCGTGGCTTAAGCACCCTAATTTAAACATGGTTGGCTTTGGAAAATGTACTGAAGCCAATGTCTGGCACTGGGAAACATAGGCAAATTAAATTTGATTACTATCTAAATACTATTTTCCACTATTTACTATTTAAATCTATGTATTTACCGGTTGTGGAACCATTTTAATCCCTTCAAATGTCTCCTCAGGTGGAACAAAAATTGACCAGTGTTTAAACATTTTCCTGTACAGTAGATGGCAGCAGAAAGATTTTCATAGCAGCCATCTTGTGGTTAACAGGCAGGATCTTTCTTTTCACAGAGCTGGTTGATGAGCATTTGAATCTCTCACCTCACACTTGTGAAATAAAAAGGGACGCGTGTTTTTATCTTTGGGTACAAGCTAACCGACTCCACGCACCTCTCTCCCCCGCGATTCGGGGGAGAGAGGTTTATTTTTTTGACTTTTCTTTGTCAAGGATAGGTACTTGTCATTAATGCTCTTTTCCAGGAACACCTGGCGATACGCAAACACAGTAACACACGTTCTCACACGGAAAAAGGCCGGTGTGATCAGTTAGTCATTGAGCAGCTCCAGTGGAGCAGTTTGGGGATACAGGTCATGCTCAAAGGCACCTCAGTGGCAGTAATGAGGAAGGGCAAAGTACTGCTCTTTCCATTTCCAAACTGATTCTCCTGGGGTCACAAGCTAAACAGGTGACTTCTTCACCAATTTATTGTGCTGAAAGTTCCAGTTTTCGGTCTCCATCTCCCTATGATTATAAAGGTTATTAATATAAGACAGTGTGCTGGTCCGAGACCCATTTTTGCCACCTGTTAGCGGTTCGTATTGTGACCCTAATAGAGAAAACTAGCCGTGCACAGCCTTGGGTGAGCATTTCGTGTCAACCACACACACTGAAATGCACTCAGACAAGCAGACACTTGCATAAAAAGAAAAAATAGGGCAAGGAGAAGGGGGCATTGCCGTTACCATGTGCACCCTTTGGGAATTAACCCCTCTGCCATACTGGCTCATTAGTCAAAACAGTCCGAGGCGAAGAACTGAGGGATGTTTGTGCCACATCTATTTCCGTCCTCATCTCCCAATTTCACTTTGCTTCTCTGCAGAGACTGAGCCGAGGACGTTAATGGCCGTTGACCCAGCAGTTTCAGGGAAACAGGCAGGTAGAGACGTGTGTGTGTGTGTGTGTGTGTGACACTGACACTGACACTGACACTGTGTCTAGGGGTGGAATTTGCAACATGTTGGGACCGTCCTCTAACTGTGTCAAGGACATGACAAACAGACAAACCTGGTATATCCAGAGAGTGGGAGAAGACCTGATTCAATCATAACACTCATACACAAGCGCACACACACTCCAGAGTGAAGCTCAAACATCGCTCTCAAAAGCTAATAATCGCTGTGCTGTTCCAGGATTCATGCAGTTTGTCTGCTCTTACATTACCATTTAAACCATGTATATGTGGTGTTTTTGACCACTGCATGATGGTACATACAAATACACGCAGCTGGCATCTTTCCTCATTTTGATCAGTCCTGTGTTCATTTGTGAACACAACGCTAATGGCGAGTGTGACTCATCCATTCTCACACCCCCACACACACTGGACTGTCAATCTTGTTTGATATTTTAACGACAGCATTGTAGCCTGAGTGCTGGATTCTCGTGTCAGACTCCGTTTCATAACAGGTTGGCAGGTCAGATGCGCAGACTGTCAGTCCTGGCTGCTGATTGGTGGATGGCAGTGAGGAGGAGTGGCCACTTATAGTTCAGAGCATAGACTGTATGGTACCTTGTACCCTTCTGTCTTTTTCTGGCTTGGCGATTTATAGATTTAAATTTACACCGTCCTTCATGAAATTTTCAGGGTGCATCTACTAATTGGTGAATGCACTGAGCATGTTTTATGTATAATAATAACTATAACTTATAGCTTTATTTATATATACGTAGTGACAAGCTGAGAAAACCAGTTGAAAGTGCTGATGCATTTAAGCATGTTACTTGAGTAATATAAATATATTTTCCACCACTGTATTTAACCCATGTAGAAATTGAGAATGAGATATTCTGATGTTGTGGTTTAACAAGCAGCCAGCCTACGGTAGACCTATTTACTGACCGTCAACAGCTAACGTTAGCTTAGCCCCAGGACCGGCTGCATGTCCTTAAGTCCCATCCTTAACTTAATATCAGCTAGTTGTAGGCTAAGCTAACAGTGACTACCTGGGAGCTAAGAGGACACAACATGCAATTAAGACAACTTTTGAGTTACACCACGCCAAGCTAGCATGTCCCAAGCGAATGCCTCCCACAGCAGGCTACCCTCAAACACACAGAAAATAAATGACTATCAAACTAGTGGTAAGACAGCAAACAATTCAACCCCCAACATGCCTAAGTAACAAGGCGTTACTGGGATTAGTAACTATATTTACAGAATAAAAGTTATCTAACTACAGAATTTCTTCTCCTTTACACCACTCGTTACTGAAGAAAGTAAACACATCACTGTAACACATTACTGCCCAAGAATGCCTACAGGGCCTAACCCTAACCCCAGAAATAAAAGTTAGATTTTCTACTCACTGTTTTCTGAAAATGTATTTCCTGCCAAATAACAAGGTTACTTTTATGCATTTCAAATTCCAAGTTCAAACTCATGTTACATCATGTTGGTTTTTGTTCTATTTCCTGATTAAGTTTTTAAAGTACATTTGTTTTGTCTCTTTAGTTCCTGCCCTCATGTGTCTTAGATTATCCTCACCTGCTCCCCAGTGCACACCTGCCTCTGATTCCCTCATTAGCCATTTCCCTATATATATATTGTGACACGTCGGTTTGTTAAGTCTGCACATTGAAAGTGTTTGGTCTGTAATGACTTTATTTCTTTTGGCTTCCCATTTCTGACGCAAAATGAATGTAGCAAGGGATAACGATGATTTTCATTAACCTTTGTCTGCACACAATAAAATGTAACAACCGCTACAGGTGGCATGACCTATGTGTTCTGCAGCTGAAAATACTGCAGAGAGAAAATATGCACATTTTGGGTAGAGGTAATATTACAATGTAAAATACTGTTTTAAGGATAATGAGTCGTTTGTGAGATTGTCTTGCAACTGTGCTCCTTTGTTTGTATCCTCCATCTATGAGGGAAGAGAGAAGAAATCAACCTTTGACAGGAATATCACTTTGTGCATTGGGACAAACATATTTCCTAGTGTTAGCTTTGTTTGACCGGTGCGGAGGAGATCAGTGACAGAGCTCTGTGAGTCTCGGTGTCCCTGTCACTGCAGAAGCAGGGGCAGCTGTGTCATTGTCAGATATTGTTGAGGGCAGCAGAGTGTAAACAACAGATGGTTGAGTTAGTACCTGAACAGCATGTCAACTCCAACCATTCAGCTCAGCTCAGTTGCTATCTGAGCAGCTGTGAACATTTAGGAAATAACTTCTGATTCTTTTTCTATAGGCTCATGAATTCATGTGTTGGTGTATGGATTATGGGTCTTATGTGGTGCCTTCAATTTCTTCCAACCTTCACTATGACATCCAATAAGGCAGAAATGCCCCCTAAGACCATTGTCAATAAAGAAAAGACAACCTCTGTCTGTTTGGCTCTGGTATCCTTTGCCCTTTATATAACCATACCGACTTCCCAGTGTGCTTCAAATTACACATCTACAGAGCTCAGTAGTTACAGATTGGTGGCAATTGTGTGAAGTCAAGGAGTGTGATTTCCACTGGAGCCATGTAGTTGCAGAAAATGACACCCTCATGGTGCTGTAAAGTACTAAGGGTCCATATGTGACACATGATGACAGTATGTAAACCCATAACCTTGATGGTAAAGCCAAGTTCAAATAACCTTTTATGTGAGCTTGTGGAAGATGATCAAATTGCCACAGCCAATCACAGTTCCAGTCTCAAATGATTCATTTTAACTCCTTCACAATATATGAAAAATGACACACATTACTATTTGTCCCTCAAAGAGAGCAAGGCAAAACAATTATTCAATGATGAGAGTATGCACATTTAGGATTTGGGACCATCCTAATACTGGTATGCACTGATGAAGCTGGCACTGTTTTGGAATGTTTTTGGTTTAGGGGTTTTATTGGGTGCAATGATGAGATGCAAATCTAGGACTTTGGATGGCCGGTGGTAATTCGGGGAAGCCTCTTTATTGTTTTTCCCAGTAAATTCATTAACTTGGTGGTTTGCCCTGAAAGCTCACGACGCTTTGAGCCCAAAGCAAACTGATCAGTATTCTCTGGCAATCGGTGAATAACTTACAGTGAAAACACTTGTTTTGGAGGCATTTGAGCAGATTCCACCTGCCAGAAGCTGCTTTGTTCTGACTTTGTTGTGTGGCTGGGGACAAAAATGAGGTGTGATAAGCTTGAGTCAATACAGAGCTGTGAGTTTTGGCAGGAGCTAAATAAGATGGAGGGGGATCGATATGGTGAGAGAGCCAAGGATGACTCCCCCCCATCACCCATCACCTGCTGCTGGACACGTGGCCTGTCAGCTACTTTTCACCCAATGCACACAAGCAGCAAGGTGCAATCATAGAGACAATGTCACACACACTTACACACACATAGAGAGAGAGAGAGACATCAGATGTCAGTGGCAAGCCATCTTCACAGTTTATTAAGCACATGTAGTGTAAAGGTGTGCGCATGCATACGGCACATAGAAATGTCTATGCATAAACATAAATCTGCACCGTCAAATTATGCCGTCCGTGTGCGGACAGTAAATGTCATCCATGGCACTTGCAATCAATACACACATACGATCAAAAGGCAACAATAAATGCCCAAACTGTCCAAACAAATGAAAACACCCAGCACACGCTTCTGGAAGAAGATGCGAGCCTTGAGGACAAAAGCTGTGGAATTGATTATGCTTACTCTGCCTCGCCACTGACAGCAATAAAACAAGAAAATTGATTTTTGCTCAATTATCTGCGGCGAAGGAGGACTCATGCTGTCTCGGCGCCTTGAGATGTGTGAAAAATAAATGGAAAAGTGTCGGAACAGTAGCATACAAACAAACCTCCTGCACCTTGTGGATGAAGACGGACCTTCACTTTTAAATGAAAAACATTTTTCATTTATTTGTGCTGTGTCTATCAGCACGCCTGCAGCTGTTCATGAGACAGCATACATCTCGCCCCTCAGTGGTACTTTCGCCCTCGGTGCTGCTCCTGTCACAAACTGTCCACACTCGTTGACTAGATCTAAATTTGTTCTGTTCTATCCTGAGACTTTTGTGGTTCCGTGAGCTCTTCCAGAAGAAATGTGTCAACTTGTCGTTCTGGATCTGTATCAAAGTCAGTCACAAATGCCTCTGCAGCCTGGATAATCTGTCACCACAAATGCAACATTACAGTATGTATCTAAAAGCATTGTTAGTCTACTCAGGCAGAAGGATAATATTGAAGAATTGTCAACAACTGGGAGAGAAACAGCACATAACACAGAAACAGTTCAGGGACAATAAGAATATGAAGTTCAGACAGCATACAAATTGGCCAGGAAACTGTTACACTATGCATGAAAGAGTGTAGGGATTATCCAGTAAAAGCACACAGGAATTTAAATGAGGAATACAAACCAAACGGATTTTTTAAAAGTATTAGCTGCATATTTAAAATGTTTTGAATAGCAAGACAGGGGAATGAAGGAGGTGAAAATAAGTTTTTGTTATTGGTTATTCTTTTGCATTAACCGATTAATGTGATTGATAAGAAGATGAATCCGGATGTTAACGTTTTAGACTAGTGACGACCGGGACTCGAACCGGTGACCTTCTTGTTGGGGGGTATCAGTGCTAAGGCGGAATTCACATAGAATCAGGCACTGCCACGAAAACGCAGATTTCCCCGTTTATTTGAACCGGGGTAGTGAGGCGAAGGTGATTGGATTAGCAGGAGGGAGAGGCGTGGTCTTGTTGCTGAATGAGAACTTAATTGATATCATCTCTGAGAATTTGAACAGTATGAGTAGGCTACTTATATCAAGTAGCGTCTAAAGTAAATAGCTTTAAAAATAGATTTTAACAACAATTTGGCTTATACAGGAAAGAGGCTTTAGCCAAGGGATTTCCTGCGTGTAATATATCACGTCAGTAACAAAGAAGGTAAGATTTGTTTGTGTCAACACGTCAACATGCTAACATGCTGGTGTTAAGCAGGTATGTTATCTTATCTAAGACTGAGAGTAGGCAGACATGCTAGCCACTTTCTGAGGCTTTGAGCTAAATGCTAACACCAGCACGCTGACATGTTCGCAATGGCAATGCTAACATGTTGATGCGTGTTATCTCTGCCATGTTCACCATTTTAGTTTAGCGTGTTAGCATGCTTATTAGCAGCAAACACAAAGTACAGCTGAGGCTGATGGGAATGTCATTGCAGGTAAGTATTGGACAAAATTAAAAACGTGATCTGAAGATGGTGCCGGAGGAAAAGTCAAGGGACACAATTGACACAATTCATCCTATGGGGGCCTGTGAATATTTGCGCAAAATCTTGTACCAATCCATCTAGTAGATGTTGAGAACCTAAAAATGTCAACCTCATGGTGGCACTAGAGGAAAAGTCAAACCATCAAATGCAGTAGGCTTAATCCTCCTGGGTGGGGTGCAGTGGATTTCTGTACCAAATGTCACGGCAAACCATCCAAATCAGCCAACACATTTAGCTGATACTGTGTAAGGAGACCCATGAGTGAAATTATCTGTGCAGGCCTTCAGACTACACTTAACCCCAGTTAATAACATGACAACTGGGTTTAAAGCCCTGGACCTGGGGAGCTTTTCTTGTTAGGCTGTTCACATGTGTAATTGCTTTGATTTGGCCAGTAATCAATTTTCTAACAGCCAGTTGTTGAAGTAGAGTCACTAGAGGATACCCGGCCTTGGTTTATCACATGACCTGAAGACATCTTAATTAGTTTGAAATAGTTATTTTCTATTGTATACATTAGACGGATATATAAAAGCACGTACTGATTGTTTTCTTTAAGGTTTTCAGAACACCGTGTTATTTGTGGTGCTCTTACACATTAAATAACGTTACGAACGTTCACAGCTTGTACGATAAAGTCATGACGTTTGGTGGCAGGCTTAAGTACTTACTTTAGTACTTTATGACTTGGCGTGCTTCCTGTTGTAATCAGGAGCAGTTTTCTGGCTTGAGGCAAGGTTGAGTTATGTTAAGTGGATTTCAGCTGTTTACATTTTATGTTTCCTCTGCCATTTGGTCAGATTAGGTTCAGACAGTTTATATTGTTCGCTGTGTAGTCCACATTGTGAGCACTGGAATGTCAGTGAAAGATTGCTGATTTACTCGACTTATAAACCCCTCACATCCAACACCGGGCAGCTTTAATCGACTACACGACTGATGTTTATTGAAGTCTAAACATATTAAGCAATGTGATGATAGTTAACAGATTCACGACTTGATGTTTGGATGTAATTTACAATTTGTTTGGCTCATTTAGACAAGATTAAGGGTTTTCCCACCTCTGCTAGAATACATTGCTCATTGCTGATATTGCTCAGCGTTGCAGCGCTCTCGGTCTCACTCACATCCCACCAGTCTGTTTCCCTTGACAACCATATCTACTGTTCATAATTATGCAAATGATATGGATCTCTGGGCCAAATATGAGCTCATAAACAACCAACCCCTTCAACTATCCCTGTGTTTGTCTATCTAAAATGGCTTGAGGTGGAGGCATGAGTTTAACTGAATGTCACAACTCATCTTTCCATGTTTGCAAGAGGTCCTTTTTTTAAATGAACTCAACTGAACACAAAGACACGTGGGTGTGTAATTCCAGTTTCAAATTTAAGCCTCCTACATATAAAGAAATGGACAGAATTGCAAAGAGATTGACATTTGCGTCCGCTCTGCTTATCTTTGGAAGACTCTTGTTGGGTGCATTTCTGTAGCGTCTACGGACATTGAAGTCATTTCTGGTCCGTCAGTGCTAATACTTTATATCAACCACCCACCCAAACTGTTTTTTTCCCCACTCCAACTTCCATTTTCAGGCAGAACAAACAGTCCTTTCTTTCCTTCCATTTTTCCCTCATTCGTCCATCAGTGTAATTGCACTCTTTCCAGGAATAGAAAGGAGCTGCCACAGTCTGTCAAGGAGCCCAGTGGTTAAAGTGTCCTTCAGGAGACCATTCAAACACTCTGGCGTTTCGGGTTTGTTTCTGAACAATTTGTCAAGTGGTTCGCACCTCGGCTGCGTCACCTCGGTTACTTTTTCTAGCCCTGAACTCCCCACAAGTAGCTGTTTTTGGTTTTCTGAATCAGCAGCTGAATCATTCGTGTCAAAGTACACAAGATCTTTTCCTGCATAAATAACTGCAAATGTTTCCATGACAGTTGTTTAGTTTATAGGGACTTGAATATGGTAATTGTTTTATAGTTTAATAAAGTTATATAATATAATGGCATGTATAAGAAAGCCAGAAAGTCACTTATACATTAAAATACAGTTAATACAACAGCATCATTTTATCGCTAATACAACAAACATCAGTGACTTACAATTTATTTTAGTAATTTTATTTTATTTTATTTATGAAGATGTTGAACTTTAATATTACCAACTGTATGTACCTGTGTGAGATACGTTACTTAAACTGACTTAGGATGAATTAAATTACTGGTGTTAAAAAAAGCTTTTAATGCTAAAACTTATAATGGGTGATCCAAAATATGTATTATATCTCCAAACATTTAGTATTGAATTTGTTGTCCTGTCCCACCTATCTGGCAGTGCGAGTAGGTTAAGACATCCACTGAGAACTGTGCAACTACGGCTCAGTCCCTGTGTGGTATGCAGTGCTGTAAACTTAAACAGCTTGTTAAGGTGGGAGAATAAGTGGGTTTCTTTATTTTTTTTTTTTTTGCAGACAGCTGTGACTCACTCCAATTACGTCCAGCAGTTGCTTCTTTCATCTCTTCCAGCTTTGGTTCTGATATTCAGTCAATTTAGTTTATCATCTAAAAGCATTTTTTAGGCTGCAGCAAGGATACCTCACGCAAGAAGTGGCCTTGAAAGTGTTTTCATTGCTTTCTCTGCTGCTCGCTCTGCTTTGCTTTGTCCTCGTTCCTCGCCTGTACCCTCTTGTTCTGCTTTCTTCTTCTTTTACCATATTTACCATTTCTATTGTCAGTCATCCATCCCGTGCTTTTCAAAAGACGGAGAGAATGAGGGAGGGGTGTGTGTGTGTGTGTGTGTCTTGTTGAAGAGTCTAACCTGATCAATTAATATCTGGATATGTTAAAGGAATGGTTCAAACGTTTTGGGAAATACGCTCATTTGCTTTCTTGCAGAGAGATATGTGGGACAATTGATACCACGCTCATGTCTGTCTGTTAAATATGGCGCTACTGCCAGCAGCTGGTTAGTTTATCTGTCCATCTAATGTGAAGTTACAGTCAGAAAGCAGTTAGCTTACCGTTAACACAAAGACTGGAAATGGCGAAACAGCTAGCCTTGCTCTGTCAGAAAACAAAATTTGCCCATCGGCATCTTGAAATCTCACAAGTTAAAATGTTTTTTATTTAATTGGTACAAAAATGTCAATTTGCTGTTTATCTTGCATGGGAGTCTCCTCTGGTTGCTTGGCAGCTGCTTTCTTATCTTAGCTTTCTTATCTTAGCTAAGCTAATATGCTGAGGAAACAGATAGACCTTGTCTAACTCTCTGTCAGAGAGTGAATTAGTGTATTTCCCCAAATGTCAAAATATTCCTGTAACATGTCTTATTTAATTTGTTTAAAGTGTAAAAACAGTCTGTTGGTGCTGGAGAAAACACCCATGCATTTCATTAATGGGCTAGTCATACATTTCTCCCCAAACTGTATCCTGCTGACAGCATTTCCACTTTTTCTGTTTATTCATTTATTCAATCTGTCACCAAGGTTTCATTTCAACCCACTGTGCTGGAGGCAACACAGTATTTCTCACAGTGCAAAACCTTATTAACACTAAGTGATGTAAAAATATTGGGTGGGGCTCCAGTCAGAGTCAATCTATAGTGTTTGTGCTAATTGCCTTGGGTTGGCCTTTATCTTTTGGAGGGCAGGGGGACATGGAGATCTCTGTCATTGGCCAGTCTTGTGAGTCTGCCTCACTGTTGGCTTGCTGCTGAAATGCTAATGAAGCCTGTGCGCTACTATTACAAAACGCACACTAACGCAGAAACGCACACCTCTCTCTCTGTCACCCATTAGGGGGCCATAACAACCTCCCCATGCTGCGCCTGGCTTAAATCAATGAACAGACTTCACTTTGAGCTGGATTAATCTCAGACATTATATTAGTCAAATTAAAATCTAATTACAAGCATTTGCTTTAACTGTAAATCAGAGGGGGAAAGACTGAGGGGTAAAACCAGTCAACATCAACACACCTGCCTTTAGCCAGCCCTGCCACCCGCACAAGGAATATTCCTGAAAAAGATAACGTTGGGATGTGGAGACGTAGTTCAACATGTCTGACTTAATTTATGCTGATTAAACACATTCCTCCTGGTGCTCACTGAGTTGGGTTTTTGCTAAACAGCAGGGTGATTCCTAGACACATATCATGTAAATTTTTAAGTGTTTGTCTCTTAATTTGTTATGTAGGCATAAATAGACACACAGCCAGACAGGTTTTTCAGGCAGGCATGCATGTTGTTTTGTGTGAGACGGAGGGGGGGGGAGAAAAAAAATCCTGTTTGTATGCCAGTTAGAGCTCTGTAGGGATTTGGTTATGAGTGTGTGTGACTGTGCATGCATGTGTGTATTTTGGAGAAATTACTATGGGATGGCTGTGTATTTACCCTGCATGGCAAAATCATTTTGTTGACTGTGTGGAAAATCAATGACATGTCTCTTTCTCTGCCCGGCTCTGCAGAGCCCAGAGGCGGTCCATGTGGTCCACGTGGTCCACATGGTGGCGCTCTGACTCAACATCAAATCTCTCCTTATTGTCCCTGACACTTGCTCCTGTTCTCACCTGATTCCCTCCTCTCCTCCACTTCTCTCCCCTCCTTCGCTGTTTCTTATGTCCTCTTCTCTGTTGTTTTCTCTCTTGTGTTGACAGAGGCTGGACGTCACACAGTCGGTGTCAAACTCTACGAATGAATGGGGGGGAATGAGTAAATCAGTGAATCAGTGCTGCTCTTGGCATAGACCGTGGCCTGGCCTGGCCTGGCTTGGCTTGGTTGCCCTGGCCATCAGCAGGCACACACACATGGAAGAAATCTATATGAGCTTATACAATGTGAATATTTCTAATTTGAACTCTGAGCGGAATGAATTGCATTTCGGTTTAGCCAAACCACTGCAAGGGAAGTGACGGGGGGGAGGAGAGAGAGGGAGAGGGAGAGAGAGAGGTGCAGTAGTGAGAGACAGATTCGGTGAATT